>JAOBSW010000657.1:0-109869 GCA_026214975.1 Gentiana macrophylla | reverse complement strand
CGACATGGGTGATCGAGGCTTGACACTAGAAGAATGTACCGGATGATCGGTGCGTATCGTGTCGATCCGATACCACCGTACTTAATATAGACTTTTCCATGTGACAATTTGGACCAATCACATTATTCCACGTGGAGGGTGAAATCTCGTATCGCCGCCAGCCTAATATTATTAAGCAAGGGTTTGATGTAAATTGATAATCAAATCATCCGGAAGGAAGCTAATAACTCTAAATACTCGGTTTCTTCTGCTTATAAGTCTCTCAATGATACCACCAACCATGACGCTGAGATATGCCGCAACGCATTTGGAAGCTACAAGGGCCGACTCGGGTAAGCTTTCTGTTGAAATAGTGTCCTAAACCCAATCGGGTTGGACCGGATCCGACCGGTCGGATCATTTCTACTATTTCTTTATGTTTATACATATATAAAATGGCTTTTATGTTGTCATATATAAGTTCTTTTAAAGAACCAATTATGAATTGTTATATGATAACGTCCTTAGTATTAAACTCGTGATGAGAAACTATGATTGGCGATTATGGTTGATGAGATCTCTAATCACTTTAATAAGTTTGATACTTAAATGTCTCTAGTCGATGTACTATTAAACAGGGCATTGATAGTATAAACAGTACTAGCACGTATTAGATGTCTTCTGCTCTTTAGTAAGGTGGATAGATCTCGCCTATCGAAGTGTAGAGACACTTGGGTATGACGTGGACGTGTATTAGAGAATCGACGTTAGGGGACCGACCCACTTACACGTTTAAGTGTCACACTATGTGGCGGTTGTGTAATTATCCTTAGGACCGAGTCTTCATGGCATCACGGTGTGGATTGTCATTCTTTGACACTATTGAGGTTTCCCCACAGCCACGGGCGATCATGCGGTAGTGATTGGGTATGATCTTTGAAGCACGCGGAGTATACATGATTGGTCGTCCGAGAATCGCGTATCCTATGATCGGGATCGAATATCCGAAATGGCCTTCTTATAAGGAATGTCTTACTCTCGTGAATCTTTGCAAAGTGGGAGTAAACGAGTTACTTCGAGAGAGCTTGATATCCAGATTATAAAATACGGTCGTTAATGTTTGACACTCGACGTACGACCGTATGGGTATTATTACAGCGATAGGATTGTAAGTTACACGGTAACTCACATGAAAGGTAGTAGTCATTGCATTTGACTCTTCCGATGATTGGGGTCACGGTGTGTGCTGCTGACGCCATCCCGTGATTGTTAGGCATGAAGGGCATTTTCGTAATTTGCACTTTGTGTCTACGGCCAACATATTCGAAGCCTATCGGGTCACACACATATGAACATCTAGTCGGATTAAAATGTGGTTATAGATGATAACCAAATAAGCAAAGTTTATCTCGAGACTATAAAGGTTATAGTGGTAAATTAATATGGTGGTATTTATTTATTATGAATAAATTAAATACAAGATAATAATTATATTAATTAAAGAATATTCCTGAAGCCAATTTATGGCTAAAGGTGGCATAACTTATTTGTGTATAAGATACACTTGGGTTTGAATTTAATTAATTAGTATTCTAAATATTAATATTAGATATTAATATATATATATATATATATATAAATAATACATATGTGTGCGTGTGTGCAAAAGTGTTTGGCAGCATGCGCATGCATGTAATATATATATATATATAAAATGGATTTATATGTGTAACAATATATATGTGATATATACACATGTGTAAATTGATTTATGGTAATAAAATAAAGATAGTCAATATTAGATATTGACAATACCTTGGAAATATTCAATGTAAGATATTGACAAAATCCTAGATTTATTTAATATGAGATATTATAATAAATGAGATAAATCAATCAATTATATTTTCCTTATTTTATTGGGAAAAGGTTTTCTTCTCCTCCACACTCTATTGGGGCGCCACTTCTACTATAAATAAGAGGTGGGTGTCAAGCTCTTTTGTACATCACAATTGCAAGAGCTCATAGTTCTTGTGTAAAATAGAGAGCATCTTTTGGAGAGTTGGAGAGAGGGAAAAAGGCCGGTCTAAGCAACCGGAGTTTTCCAATAAAGAATCCATGATGGGATTCCGCGAGCTATTCGTGTGGACTAGCGGTAGAGGCCGAACACTGGCGGCTACTATGCAGAACTACTCTCCTAGACGGTCAAAGCGTCGATCTTTTAGATCAACCAAGGTAACCACCGTCTACTACTTGTTTGTTTATTGCTTAAACGAAGTCGATCTTGGGTCGATAGAAATAAATTTTTGAATTCCGCTGCGTTCCCGCGTAGATTTCTAACAAATGGTAGCGAGCGAGCTTCGAGCTTAAGCAATAAGCATGTTAATTTGCGTAGTTAATTTTATCGTTTAAATCACGTAATTAAAAGATGAAAGATTTTGATTCGCAAATCGATACACGGAAAGAAAAAAGTGGCGCTTTTGGGGTGCTCGGCCGATCGTGGCGGCACCACCACCGAAATTGCGCCGGCGGCGGCGCTCCTCCTCGGGCGCGTCAACGCCGGCCGGTGCATCTTTTGGTAGATCCCAAATTTTGTTTTGTGTATTTTGTGTTTCAATATTGTTCATAGTTGTGATTAATATATCCTTTGTTTAGTTGTGTCATGCCAACTAATTGGTTCAAATAGTTTGGCCATTGACGCCACATGGCATTAAAATAATAATGGCCTTTCCAAATTTTATTTGGAATAGCGCTGCGCCCTTTCCAAATATTTGATTTGGGAAAAGCGCTTAGCTGCCACTTCTCAAAATTTTGATTTTGGAAAGTGGCTGTGCCTAAACTAAAATTATTTGGCCTTTCCAAATATTTGATTTGGAATAAGCTTGCGCTCTTTCCAAATATTTGATTTGTAAAGGCTTAGCTTGCAAGCCACTTCCAAAATTTTGATTTTGGAAAGTGGCGAAGCTGCAAGCCAAATTTGGTTTAGAAAACAGAAAGCATCCCTTTGATTGCGAATCAAAAAGGAAAGAAACAAAAGAGAAATAATTTTAATTTTGATTTATTTTGGAATAGTTCTAATTAATTAAAATTAAAATTAAAATCGGTTTAAAATTAATCGTTAATTTTATTTCGATTAAAATCATTTAATTAATTAAATGTTAATTCGTTAATTGATTGGATAAAATTATTTAATAGATTAAATGTTAATTGATTAATTAAGACGCAAGTAGTTAAATTTTAATTTTATCTTTTTCATAAGATTTTATTGAATGGATTAGATATAGTAGATATAATATGATTATATGGACTTTGATTGATCGTGGACTCGACCGATAGGATAGATGTGAATGATTTAATTTTTCTGTTGGTTTAAAAATTGTCCTAGGCCATTATGAAGAACGTGACCTAGTTTATTTTCTGCATTTATCCCATTCCGTTGAATCCCGCAAAGTGCGGGCGGGTGTATTTATTTTATTAGATAGAATTAATTGTAACAAGAATGGAGCAGAAGATGGAGACCAAAGAAAGACGAAAATAAAGATCCCATTGGAGAATGGAGCATTAAAGACCCTATTGGCGGTTGCAATACCCTTAGATTGTGACCCGCGGGTTTAATCGCTTGTATTCAAACCGCACTCTAGGAAAAAGTCCATGATCATACCGGTTAATTTACGCATTTATTTATTTTGTGCTTGTATTTATTTTATATGATACGATAGATGCATGACTAGTACGATCTAGATAAATGTGTAGGATGTATGTTTATAGAGATAGACATATTTATGATGAGACCGAAATTAAAATTAATTAAGTGAATTAATTTACTAAAAAATACTTCCACAACAAAATCAAGTCGAAATATTGTCTCCCAATATTATAACGACGGTGAAGAGCTGTGTTCGGATCCAACTGATCGACCACCGCCGGGAGTTGACTCTACCACGGGTATATCGTCGTTATTGAGATATGATCGCATGAGATCTCGTGAATATTGGGTTATGACTTGACTAAGTCTTTCGGTGATTGGCCACCGTCGTGGCCGTCCTGACTTTTTAGAGACAAGGGTTGACTAACACATAGTGATGTGTATCGCCAAAGAGTTGACTAGTCAACCATTGAGAATCACATAGAGATGTGAATGGTAAAGAGTTACCTACCTATCGAAATTATCTTGGTTGATCGACCACCGCCGGGAATCAAGGTAACTAGATGGGATCTCAAATGGCTACTAAAGAATTTTGAAAAATTCTTGAAAGTCAATTGGAAGTAGTTGACTAGTGGGAGCAAAATCATAAACCAAAAGACCATTTTTGATTTTGCGTGTATAAACAACAACACTCTTTTATTTTTATTTTTTTATGTTGTAGTTTTAGCAGACTTTATATTTATGTTTTATTCTCGATTAGTAAAACCAAATTACGACTGTTACCTTTTGAGAAACGTTCTCAAATATGGTTAAGTAATTTTAATCCTTTTAAAATGAGCAATGACACGAGAGATCCTGTTATGGTAGTTAGAGACAAGGAGGCTACATATTTGATGGAGTACTCCAAGGCTTTAATTATTAATGAAAGCGGAAGCTCATGATGTGATTAAATCATTTGAAATTAGTTTCAACGAATTAGTCACGATCCAGGATGATCATTCACCATACGATGACAATTAATTCAAACGTTGGATAAGAATGACCACGTCTAATTTTGGAAAGGTTGTTTTCAAAATTATAAGATTTAAGTATCGACTTAATTCTACCATTGCTTAAAGGTTAATTAAATAGTTAATGTTTTAAATACGATTTAAAAGGCTAAATAAACTATTTAATAAACTTTAGATTTTCTTTATGAAAGAAATCAAAGACATAGCTCTTGTGATCTTTCTTAAGTCTTATGAAGACTACACCAAGAAATATTTACAAGTGCTTGAAGGATTAAAAAGGAAATTTAGTAGGGCATGTGCTTAAATAGAGAACTTATTGAAGTTTCTATTATAGGCAAGTGAGTTGAGATAAATCTATCTAAGTTCAAGTCAACTCTTAGATATATGATATCTTATGCAGTGTGATTAAATTAGAAAGATTATATACAGATATGGAAAGGTGAAGCAAACGTTGTAACACTTACCACATTCTGGATCTAGTAAACTGATAATGGAACTAAATAAATGTTATTATGTTCGGTTCTTATGAAGGACACAAGTTCGATTATTTGTTAGGATTTAGTAGACACATTCAATTGTAAAGAATAAATGTTATTACGATAAAGTTGGAAGGTCACCAACCTAACATACTAGACTCATTGTCACTATATAGTTGATATATGTGATGAGATCTCAACTAAATATTTGTGTGGTTTTGTTATCCTTAATATTTGTGGTTGTTCTGACATAGTCTCTCCTGGAAGGGAAGCGTGTAATTAAACGTCATTCGATGATGTTGAACCATGTGATTATGAATTGTGTGGGTTATACGTATCTTATCTAAAGATGACTAAGATACCCTTTTTCGAAAAGGTTGTAAAATCTAGAAAAATTGTCTAAAGCCTGAACATACCGATGTTTGTTGGCTTGTGACAATTAATGCCATGAATAATTGTTTATTAATCTCTACAACTATTTTTAGAAATAGTCAAGTGTACTCAAAGAAGTGCATAATTGAAAGCCGAAAAATTCGAGCTAGTACGAATATGAGATTGATGAGCTACTTAGAATTAATCTTCAATTGGATTGAATTAATTAATACCTGAAGGGTGTTTGAAGCCGTCTCGAAAAGGAATAAGATTCTCCTTCAAGGATACCATATTTGGGATACGCAATTGGATTGTGTTCCCAAAATGGAAACGACACTTTATATGATAAAGGTGTGGCGCAGCCATCGCGAAGTATCCCTTACCCGTTTCGGGATAAGTGCCTTATACTTAACCGAGTTCCAAAGAATAAAGGTTGAATAAATTCCATATTAGATATGGAAGAGGATAATGTCAAATCTGTCTTAACCGATGATTTGAAGTTGTCATAAGCAAAGTCGAAAGGCTTGGAGCCTAGTACGACATATGCAACTTTGTGGAATATCTCGCAAGTACGCTAGATATTATTTACTGTTCCATGGAGCAAGTTTGTCTCCAAACATGTCTGTTTTCTAGAGGAAGTGTTTCTTCCAAAAGAAGCAAAGTGGGAGTAGATTTAAATCTCAAAAGTAGTTTGAGAACCACAATGAAATATTCAACCATAGGAACGTGAGCGACGCCGCAGCGTATGCGATGGGTGTACAACACTTTGCTTTCAGTGCACACAAAAGTTCTCAGAAGTCATGGATAACCTCAAGCCTGAAAGGCTATCGGTATGTTCATCTTGAAGAATGAATATCTCACGACTTATGAAAGAATGTTTGAAAGGCAAGATTGTGAGATATGGCTAGAAGCCATAATATCTGAATTAGATTCCATCAGTGACAACCAGGTTGTGAACCTAGTCTATCTTACCTAAAGGGAATGTCCCTGAAAGGCTGACATGGATAGTAATATGATTACAATCAGGCTATAGTGACGGGCCGAGTGCACGGGTGTAAACCTTGTAATTACCTTTATGCCGCCAAATTTGAGCCCAGCTTCTATTCGGATGATGCTTGTTATAACTTGATATCATGACTATATGATAGTGTTGAAGCCGTTGGGCATATAGCTCAATGTTCATAGACGTAAACATGATATGTAAGCTCGTGAGATCCATTTATGGACTCAAACAAGTTTCTCTAGACAATTTCTTTGTTTGATAATCAAAGGCGTTTGATTTAGTCAAAAGAAAGGATATGCCCATGTGCAAGAAGGATAGTGAGAGTGTGTTATGATTTTTGAGCAAGGTATTAGATATCTATCTCGAGAATTATCACCCCATGTCACAGTCAATTAATGTTTGGTAATTCAAGATCTTTACGAAAGCACTTGGATTAGCAATTCTTATTTTAGAAATGAGAATCTATAGTGATAGATTTAGCTGCTGTTAGATTATTGTTTACCTATATAGATGTGATGCTAAAAGAAGTTTAGCATAGATCGCAAGATCTATCTGTGTTAGGACGTTGGTCCTAAAGATAAGGTGAAAGATGATGCTTATGGAAGGTTTCCTTCATTTGCTTTGCGATAGGAACCATCTTATAGTGATGCCGGATGTTCATAATTCATGAATAGTCATGAGCAAGTATGAAAGTAAATCGGTAGATGTCGAGAATATCCTTAAACAAGTTAAGGAAAGTTTCCTAGTTTATTGAAACTTGGAATTAAATAAACGTAGATATACGGGACGTTATATCCCGAGTCTTATGGGCGCGAGTGAGCTACTCATGTCTGGTTTGCGATCACTTTGATCAAGTGATACAAAGAGTCGGAAATGTTCTAGCCTATGGGTCATTTGTAAATTCTACAACTTAGCCAATACACAAGAGTGCCTTAGAGGCGCAAATGGGGAGCGATACATGGATCTGTAAGGTTCATTCCCGAACCTTGTATGGTTCTTCCACCTTTTATATATAGTTGATATAGTAAGTGGATTTATTGCTTGAAGCAAGGACCAGTGGTCTCGCCGAGAGAGATTGTGTGTGTGTTGAGGCATTCCTTTGACTTGGTCATTTGGAACGTGATATGAAGATAGTCTGAGTCCCCACGGATAGCGATCCGTTCATGGCTGTAGGGCTAAGTGCGAGTATTGCATGAGATTCTTGTGTTTCAACTTGGTCTTGTGTGTGCTAGTGATTGGTTTTAGGCCAAGTGGGAGATTGTTGAAATAGTGTCCTAAACCCAATCGGGTTGGACCGGATCCGACCGGGTCGGATCATTTCTACTATTTCTTTATGTTTATACATATATAAAATGGCTTTTATGTTGTCATATATAAGTTCTTTTAAAGAACCAATTATGAATTGTTATATGATAACGTCCTTAGTATTAAACTGTGATAGAGAAACTATGATTGGCGATTATGGTTGATGAGATCTCTAATCACTTTAATAAGTTTGATACTTAAATGTCTCTAGGCTGATGTACTATTAAACAGGGGCATTGATAGTATAAAATGACTAGCACGTATTAGATGTCTTCCTGTCTTTAGTAAGCGTGATAGATCTCGCTCATCGAAGTGTAGAGACACTTGGAATGTACGTGGGCGTGTATTAGAGAATGCGTCGTTAGGATCGACCCACTTACACGTTAAGTGTCACACTATGTGTGCGGTTGTGTAATTATCCTTAGGACCGAGTCTTCATGGCATCACGGTGTGGATTGTCATGCTTTGACACTATTGAGGTTTCCTCAGCCACGGGCGATCATGCGGTAGTGATTGGGTATGATCATCAAGCATCGCGGAGTATACATGATTGGTCATCCGAGAATCGCGTATCCTATGATCGGGATCGAATATCCGAAATGGCCTTCTTATAAGGAATGTCTTACTCTCGTGAATCTTTGCAAAGTGGGAGTAAACGAGTTACTTCGAGAGAGCTTGATATCCAGATTATAAAATACGGTCGTTAATGTTTGACACTTTCGACGACGACGACCGTATGGGTATTATTACAATGATAGATTGTAAGTTACACGGTAATCGCTTTTCACATGAAAGGTAGTAGTCATTGCATTTGACTCTTCCGATGATTGGGGTCACGGTGTGTTCTTTAGCTATCCCGTGATCGTTAGGCATGAAGGGCATTTTCGTAATTTGCACTTTGTGTCTACGGCCAACATATTCGGAAGCCTATCGGGTCACACACATATGAACATCTAGTCGGATTAAAATGTGGTTATAGATGATAACCAAATAAGGAAAATTTATCTCGAGACTATAAAGGTTATAGTGGTAAATTAATATGGTGGTATTTATTTATTATGAATAAATTAAATACAAGATAATAATTATATTAATTAAAGAATATTCCGGAAGCCAATTTATGGCTAAAGGTGGCGCAACTTATTTGTGTATAAGATACACTTGGGTTGTGCAATTTAATTAATGGTATTACCAAATATTAATATTAGATATTAATATATATATATATATATATATATATATATATATATATATATATATATATATATATATATGTGTGCGTGTGTGCAAAAGTGTTTGGCAGCATGCGCATGCATGTAATATATATATATACTAGTATCCGTACACCGTGCAAAATGCACGGTGCATGCCCATTCCAGATCGGTGGATGTAATTAGGGTCTTTTTTTGTGTGGTATATGTTGCGATTGTACGAAATGAGTAAAGACTATAAGGAATCATAAAAGCTTTGAAACATTAACTATACATTATCATAAGGTGTTTTTCAAAGACATAAATAGAGTTTAGGACATGACATGTGGCATGTGTTGTGTTATACCGAATGTGATAAATATATTCCGTATAATATACTTAATACGTTGTATTATAACGTAGCATGAAGTATATTACGTTGTACTACACCGGAAGCAATATTAAACGGACACGACGAATGTGGAACACCGAATTTAAAAAACAGTATAACACGAAACGTCATTGTATAACAAAATAATTAAATGGCCAGACGGGAAAAAAAATTAACTAAAATCTACCACACGTCGTAATAAAATTGATGTAAATTTCTTACAATTGTCCCAACTAATAACAACAACCATTATTGTATCTTAAACATCTAAATAGACAAACCACTTTTAATAACAATGTAACGAACTAAAGTAAGATAACATAAAATATCATTAAATTGTTTAAAAATATATTAAACTATAATAACGTGTATAATGTAAGTACGCAACGAGCCATACTACTAAAAACCGAAATAATACTAAAATTTATGTAAATTTGTGAGTATTGTCCGAATTAATACAACGAAAATAAATCCATAGAAATATGTCGCCCATCGGTGACGGCACTAAATGAATCGGAGAATCCGGAAGGAAAAGAGGAATGAATACACTATATAGAAAAATTTCACGTATAGCCGTAGACATCAACGGAAAAGTGATAGGAAACATCTACTAATAACAATAAACTCATTTTAACGCCAGTATACTAAAGTCCGACACTCCTAAAAACCGATATCATAATAAAATTGATGTGAATTTGTTACTATTGGCCTAACTAATAACAATAACCACTATCGTATCTTAAACATCTAAATAGACAAATCGCTTTTAATAACAATCTAACGAACTAAACTAAGATAACATAAAATATCATTAATCGCTTTAAAATATATATTAACTATAATAACGTGTATACGTAATTCGACTCACACTCTGAAAACCGTAATAATAATAATTAGAATCAAAGGGAAAGAAGCATAAATATATCATTGTATAATGCAAGGAACGGAAAAAAATAACACGCCACGAAGTCGATATTTATAATAATAAAAGTCTACAATGAAATAAAATCAAAATATACTAAAACGATACAATGTAATACAATAAGATAAGAAATCGGATAAAAAAAACTCAAAGCGTCGCAAAAAAAAGATTGGAGGAGGTGAATAAAAAGAAAAGACAATATATATATATAGATACATATATATGCATGTATAGGTGAAAAGGAAAAGTTAGAGAAAAAAAAAAAAAAAAAAAATCGTAAATGTGGAAAAGTGTACCAGGAAAGAGAGGAAAAACGTCGCTAGAAGTCTTAAAAGAGAGGGAAAAGCGTCGCTATAAGTCTTAAGAGAGAGGGAAAAAATATAGATACATATATATGCATGTATAGGTGAAAAGGGAAAAGTTAGAGGAAAAAATAAAAAAAAAAATCGTAATGGGAAAGTGTACCGGAAAGAGAGGAAAAAGCGTCGCTAGAAGTCTTAAAAGAGAGGCAAAAGCGTCGCTATAAGTCAAGAGAGAGAGAAAAAAAAAGCAGAAACTGTCGGGCCAATCAGGACCCGACACGTGGCAGCACCAAAACTTCCCTCAAAGCGCCCTTGCTCCTTTATTATATATAAAGATATATATATATATATATATATATATATATATATATATATATATATATATATATAAAATGGATTTATATGTGTAACAATATATATGCTGATATATACACACGTAGAAATTGATTTATAGTAATAAAATAAAGATAATCAATATTAGATATTGACAATACTTTGAAATATTCAATATAAGATATTGACAAAATCCTGATTTATTTAATATGAGATATTATAATAAATGAGATAAATCAATCAATTATATTTTCCTTATTTTATTTAAAAAGGTTTTCTTCTCCTCCACACTCTATCAGGCGCCACTTACTACTATAAATAAGAGGTGGGTGTCAAGCTCTTTTTTGACATCACAATTGCAAAGAGCTCATAGTTCTTGTGTAAAATAGAGAGCATCTTTTGGAGAGTTGGAGAGAGGGAAAAAAGCCGGTCTAAAGAACCGGAGTTTTCCAATAGCAATCCATGATGGGATTCGGCGAGCTATTCGTGTGGACTAGCGGGTAGAGGCCGAACACTGGGCGGCTCTATGCAGAACTACTCTCCTGGGGACGGTCAAAGCGTCGATCTTTTAGATCAACCAAGGTAACCACCGTCTACTACTTGTTTGTTTATTGCTTAAACGAAGTCGATCTTGGGTCGATAGAAATAAATTTTTGAATTCAGCTGCGTTCCCGCGTGAGATTTCCTAACACTTTCTACTCTGGCAAGCCTCGCATAATGCTTTACCTACCATGGCATTTCTCCAGAAAAGACATGTGCTCTCCTCCTCTGATTGCCCCCAGTGCCACCAAGCGGAGGAATCCACCATCCATGCTCTCCGAGATCACAGCACCTAATCGGTCCTCTCTGAGATCTCTCGTCCCCCGCCATATTTGGCCCATTCTTCTCTTGAGATGACACCAAAGAGTGGATATGTGACAATTTGCGTAAGATTGGTGACAATAAAGACGGCCCTATCTCTTTCGGAGACGATCTATACAATATGGCATTGGAGAAACAAGACTTTACACGATGCTGATATTCTGAAGCCCCCTGTTCATATTCTACTTTCTAAAATTGTTAGTAGAGTGCGGAATCTCCGTCTAGCTTGGAGTGAATAATGTTTTTTAGCCGTACAATTTTCTCTTTGTCTTCCTTGTATTGTTTTTGAGGGGCTTATTCCATTGATTTGATGAATAAAATGGCTCGTTTCTTAAAATTAAAAAAAAAAGACCATAGGCAAGAAGAAACTAATTTTTCCTCTCCTTTTTCAAGTGCTGGTCGAAATTATGCCATGTAATTTCCCTTGGAATAACTCTACTTTTATAGGAGAGTAAATCCTTGGCCTCCAAGTATTAATTAATTAAATAAATAATTAATTAAACAAAATAAAAAGATATTTTCCTTAATGACTAATTGTGACATGTATTGACCAATAGGAAATCAAATAACAAGTTATCCAACCAATCATGTAACAAGAATATCTTTTATTTTCCACATCACAAAAATTAATTCTTGTGATAATTAAATGATAAGATGCGCCACTTTTAGGGTTAAAAGCCCACATAAAATGTCTTTTATGTGTATTATATTATTTAGCCCAACTAAATAATATGCATATCAATTAATTAGCACAGCCAATTAATTATCATTGAGGCCCAAATAACAAGATTATCAATCCGAATTACAGAAGCCACATCGGGGACCATGGACCTATAACCAGTAGCTCCAATAATTAATTATTCATCGAACAGAATAAGTACATTAATTATTAATTCCGGGATTACGCCACCATAAACCCGAAATCGAACTCTACCGATTATAGATGTATACTTATACTCAACCCATAGAGTGAATAAGCGTCCCATTGATATAATCACTACATACGGATTAACCTCTCCATAGATCGTCCCATTCTCGAGTGGGAAGTCTCCGTGAACCCGACTCGAATATCTTATCCTCATTTACCATTAACCCCGATGATCAATTAGTACACATATCCGACTAGTAGTTAATTAGTCAAATGCGAACTCCCGGATCGATCACTTTCTTAGGGCTAACAAATAAGGGGATCGCTCTCTACTTCCCGCAGGAAGGAATGGATTCCATGTCCGTGAAAATCGTAACTACTCACTCATCCTGGAGATAGTGCCAATGAGAAGTGGCTTGGAACACATATTTAAGTGAACCGTAACTAACACATCAAACACTACCCCGGGACAAGCAAAGACCGCAGTGATCACGTCAGATTAAGGTTGATCCATAAATGATCATCTAATGATCTAATAAGATTCCTCGATTACGGAATTATATCGAAAAACAGATTAAATCGGTCCAAATCTATATGAATGCCATCATATATAAATGCCCCACGTAGTACCTCTGCACCGACAAATCCGGATAAGACTATCACACCCTAAGGTGTTAGGGCGCATTATTGGTGTTTTAATAAAGTGACCCTAAACTCGATTAAGTTCACCACGGACTAACAGTTTAAGTATATCACCACTAACTCAATCCTCACGTGTAATCCATACACTGAGTTAAGTGGTTACACACAGATATACTTAGGGTTTGCAGCAGTGTATTACTTTACAAGCACAAAGCAAGTAATAAGGTGAGATAAATTCTGTCATTCATTATTAAAAACAATTACACAAATTGTCTTTCGGGCACTACACCTAACACCGATTGGGTTTAGGACACATATACAACAGATGATTCGCAGGCATTGGCTTTGGTGCAAGTTCCGGATAATGGGCAGGTTGTTGGTGGCTATGGTTGGTTCGGGGGGAGTTCAGCTATGAGAGATGGTGGAACGGAGGGTATGGGTGTTGAAGAGAACGCTAATCCGAGGATTTCATACGGAGTTCGGCCGACTAAATTCGTGATACCGGAGAATTTGTTCCGTTATGTGGACTTGCCAATACGGATGATGGATTAGGAGAGGTTAATACGGTTTCTACGTTTAAACGCGTGGCTCGGCAGAAGGGGAAGGAAAATGATGACGCACCGATCTTTTTTGAGCATGTGGGGGAGAAGCGGAAATAGGACATGGATGTTGACGATGATGTGGTAATGAAGAAGCTACTTTTAATTTGCCATTGGTGGAGCCTGTCGATGAGCATGCCCACCCGGCACCATGAATATCTTATGTTGAAATAGTCGGAGTTTGGGCCAACCCCGAGCAGTGAAAACTCTTAAGTCTCTTGTACTCTTTTTTCTCCGTCTTTACCTTTTCTATCTGAAACAAAACTTTCTAGAATAGATTTGAGTTAGTTCGTTGTGCTTTGGGTTTCCCTAATGCTCTAGTAGTTGGTAGCTTGGGGCAATTGGGGGTTCTGCTTTGGCAGTCAAATATGGACCTTATGATTTCAACTTATGGTCATGATGATCCATAAATCATCACGGTGGCTTTAGCGGTGTTTTTACTGTGGATATCTGGCTTATTTGCTGGTGATTTATTTGTATGTTAGCCGGAGATGTGCGGCGGTGATAGGAGGAGTAGGAGAAGTTCTATTTTTGCAGAGCTTTGGCCAGTTTTTGTGTTAGAAAAATGTATCTATCATTTAGGTCACACAAGACTTCCTTTTATAAGAAGAGAAACTTAGGAGCTAAGTAAAAGACAGCTATTGCGAAGCAGCTTAGTCACTAATCTTACTTAATAGTTAAGCAAATGCTAAAATATCTAACCGCAAGTGGGTAAAGTATCTAGCAGCAAGTGGATATAATATCTGGGCGGCGATCCTTTGGGGTCCCAAGGGCCGCCAACACTGTGCCTTGCCTTTGCTCCCTGTTTCTTCTCAAGTCTTGTGCGGTCCTTTGAGGGCCATTGGTCCAAGGCCTCGATCCGGCCCCCTAGCTCCGGCGACGCTCTAGGAGGGATTGATCTCAGCGGCCTTTACTGGATATCATTGGCGTCGCCGTCGATGTGGTCGCGGACCTGCCTCAGGCGTGGTGAACCATAGGCTGTTTCCGGGACTAGACGGTGGCGATATTATTTGTATCATCAGGTCAAGGCCACATTGATGCATGTGTGGCTAATACAGATTGCAGAAGGTGGAGATTTACAAGTTTCTATGGCAATCCTGCTGTATAGGAGCGAATTCATTCATGGTCTTTGCTTCGTCGTTTTCATGGCTCCTTTCAAATGTGTTGGGTGGTAGCAGGTGACGTTAACGAGATCCTTTTGCAGTCTAAACTTGAGGAACCTTGTTTGAGGCCAATCTCACAGATGGTTGTCTTTCAGTCTGCCTTAACGGATTGTGCGCTAGTTGACCTTGACTATGCAATAGACGAGATGTGTGACCAACTCAAGTTCGTTTGGATCGAGGCATGGCAAATGTAGAGAGGCGGGCCATGTTTCCTAACCATCATGTGTATCACTTGTCGTGCTCGCGTTTTGATCATGCTACTATCTTGCTGTCTGAAAGTAACTCGTTTTGCCGGGGCAAGGTTAAATGGTTTTCTGTCCCTTATTTTGATCCCTTTTGGATTAGGGATGATGAGTTCGAGGAAAAAATGTAGGGGGTGGCAGTCTTCTGAGACTGTGGACCATGATTCTTTATCTTGACGTGTCTTAGGGCTGGGCCGAAATCTCAAAAGTTGGAGTCTACAAAAACATGGTAATATTGCTAAGAATATCGCGGCTAAAGATGAAGAGCTTCGTTTGTTACGTGAAGCGCCTGACAACACTATCAAAGGTGAGCGAGACCGTTTGATGGAATTATACCATCTTTATACGTTGAATGAAGACTATTGGAGGCACCGAGTGCGCAGTGACTGGTTGAAGGGTATGGACAGAAACACGAGTTACTTTCATCATAAGACGACCAATTGTAAAGCCAGAAACACTATTGATCTATTATTTGATAAGGATGGGGTGGCGAGGACTAAGCAGCGGGAGCTTGAAGGGGTGGTCGCTCGGTGTTTCACAAATATTTTTACCTCTTCACAACCGCCGATGCAAGAATTCGAGGGAATGGAATTTTCCACTTTGACGGTCAACCAGATTCACCATCTTAATGAACCTTTTACGGAGGCTGAGGTTCTTCATGCACTAAAGTAGCTCCCTGGCATAAAGGCTCCCGGTCAAGACGGTATGCATGCAATTTTTCTTTGAAAATATTGGCATGTGATTGGTTCCGAGGTATTGCAGGTGATTTTGGTTATCCTTAACGGGGGAATGGATCAAGACTCGTTGGGTGAGACTTATATTGCATCGGTACCTAAGGTGGCGTCTCCCACCCGGGTCGCTGAGTTGAGGCCTATTGCACTCCGTAATTCGACATACAAATTGCTCTTAAGCAGGTCATTAATGATGTTATTTTAGGCAACCAGCGTACTTTTGTTTCAGGCAGATTAATCACAAATAATGCCATCATCGTCGCTTTTAAGGCATTTTATTCTATGAAGGTGAGGGTACATGGTTGTCATAACCATGCCGCCATCAAACTTGACATGGCCAAAGCGTTTGACCAAGTGGAATGGAACTATCTTTGGGGAGTTATGCACCATATGCGTTTCCAGGGGCTTTCGTTGTTTTATTGTGGAGGCGTGTTTCGTCTGTTACCTATCGAGCTCTTGTAAATGGCAGACCCGGTCCACGAATTATCCCCACTCAGGGGGTCCGGCAGGGGGATCCTCTTTCCCCGTTCCTTTTTTATCATTTGCGCAGAGGGATTGACAGCTTTGTTGGATCAGGCTGTGCGAGGTGGGTTGCTTCGGGGTAGTTTGTTTGGCAGGCAGACACAAGTTCGGGTTCCGCACTTGCTTTTCGCATATGACAGCATGTTATTTTTCGAGTACATGGATGAGGCATTGAAGACACTGTTGGATCTGTTTAATCAGTATGAGATGTTCTCTGGTCAAGCTATAAATTTTCCTAAGTTAGTTTATATTTCAATAGGGCTATTCGGCAGAGGGATAAAGAGTATATATCAGACTTTATGCAGATTCCCGTTGGGATAGGTACAAGCAAATACTTGGCATAAAAAATTCAAATTGATAATGAATTACCAAGCTCGTTTACATCTCTATTCAAAGCCATGATGTTTTTTTTTTTTTTTTCATTCTCGACAAAGTTATTATTAGTTGTAAAAGAATGGTGTAAATTTGAGAAGGTACCTATATCATTTAGTTTATCGAAAAAAAGGTATATTTTATTGGAGATGTGTAAAAAGATCATGGGCTCATATTTAGTGTTTTTTAATTTTTATTTTTAGATCGGCATATTTAGTTTTTAAGTTAGGTTCAATTAATTATGAAATGTTTTCTTCAAAAAATAAATAAAGAAATAAATTTGTGAATGGGAAATATAAGATGTGTGTGTATAATGTAAAAATGGAAAACCGAAAAAAAGTACTGCTTATTGATTGGTTTGCAGTAAATCTAATGTCCACATCCTAGGGAATAGGTCCTGTAAAAAAAAAAATTAGGCGGTCTCCAATGAGAGCATTTTAAGACTTTCTAAATGTGTTATAGGGTGAATATCCAACCCCCAAACCCACAACAACTCCCTATCCATCTTCCTATACCCAATTAAAATTAAGACACTCCCTTATTTTAGGGGGAAGGTTGAGGGTGAATAGTAACTATTTTTAACCACACAATTCACTTTTTTCTCTCCACTTATTTATCATAATCTTCTTCAACTATACCAAACTCAATTTTAACCATTTAGGTAATAATCTCCTCTAATAAAAACGATACGACATTTATTAGAGGATATTTAATAATCTCCTATTTGGTTGTTTAAACGCATACGACATTTTTTTGACAATTATACGACATTAAAATCTCATTTTCCAAGTATAAAATATTTTATTTTGATTTTTGTATAAAAAAATGAATTAATTGGTTGAGATGTTAAAAAAAATAGTATTGGAGAATTGTATAGGTAGTGTTTATTGGAGTTGGTTGTTTTATAGGGGGTTGAAAAAGTAAATTCTGGAACGGAAAATAAGATAAATGGGAGTAGTATAACCATTGAGACAAATTTTAGAGCCTTAAGTGACCCCGATGGGGATTTATCCTCTAAAACTAATATAGAGAGTGAACCCACCTTTAAGCCCACAGTGGCTCCCAACCCAACACTCTATCCCTAAATAAAACTAAGACACACCCTAAATATGAAGGGCCTGCTAACATGAACAGTAGCATTTTATCTCTCTTTTACCCAATAAATTAATTTCACACATCATTTATATAATAATGCGTTATGTATCGAGTAATGACACAAGACAACGGTAAGTATCACAACGGTGATGACATCATCGAAAAAAAAAAAATTATATATACTATTTTTTCCATAAAAAAAAATTAATCTGTCCAAATATTTATTTTTTTCATTTTGAACTCTTTTTGTGTACGGATGCGACATCTTTTTATTTTTTTACCGTTGTGTGACGTATTCAAATATCACTTTGTAAGCATAAAATATTTTTAAAGGGATGTATAGATGTTGCTTATTGGAGTGAATTATTTTTTAGGTGTTGAAAAAATGTAACTGAAACGAAATACGATATGTTTAGATAGTGTAATTAGCCGTAACCATTGATGTCACTCTTAATAAAATACTCTTCTCTACGGTTCTACCCGATCATTCTCTCTCCCCTGTCGGCTCGGCGCTCCCTCCTCCACTGCTTTTACGGGACTGCTATATCCACTACATCAATCTCCACAACATCATCTACACCATTAATTTAGTCAGGACCCACAGAAAAAAATATTTTCCTCTCCAATGAGTGGTGTGGATGGATGTAGTGTACAATCCACTACACATTTGTGTAGTGGAAATGTGTAGTGGACATATCTTTTTCCCTGCTTTTATCTCATAGGAGAGAGCACTTCCTTTTTGATGAATTGAACGACGAAACCAACAAAGACCGGACCTCGATGTAAACAGATCTGAAGCACTGGATGTAGAAAAGCTTCGATGCACGATGTATATGGTAACAAGAATCAACAATGGATCTGTAGTAGCGGTGGTTGAAGCCAACAATGGTAACAAGACCCACCTTTTATCTTTTTTCTTTCAATAAAGAACCACATTTTTATCTTTTTTCTTTCTTTCTTTTAGTTTTTACAGCAAGAAATTGACTTACCAATCTATCTGAATGTAGATGGGATGCCATGGAGATGATAGGTGTCGTGTTATCCCAACAAGCTCGACGGTAACATCCTTCCTCCTGTTCTTTCCATAAAGATGCCAACTTTATCAGAATTTTATTTTCTTTCAGTTCTTTTTATAAAGATGCCAACTTTATCATAATTTTATTTTCTTTCATTCCTGCACTGAGTGACTTGTGGCGAGATATGGAAGGCAGCAGCTGTGTTTTTCATTTTCTGGCAATGACATGGGAAATTGGTAGTATATGTTGTTTTATGCCTGAACTATTTGCTTTCTGAACTTTTTGCTTTCGGATGCTCCGTGGTAAATGTGAAATTTTTATGATTGTGAATGTTTGCTTACAAAAACTTTTTTCGATTGTGTATCCTCCCAGCAAAATTTGATCTTTCAGACTTCAAAGGATCCGTGCTCCCTGCAAAATTCGATCTTTTTTCTGATTCTAAACAATCACTGCTCCCAGTAAAATTTCATATTTTTCGACTTCGAACGAGCTCCCAGCTAAGTTTGATATTTTTCCGATTACGATTAATGCTCCTGGGTCTTTTTCGATTCCGAACAATCACTGTTCCCAGCAAAATTTGATCTTTGACCGATTCCATACGACCCTGCTCCCTGCAAAATCTGAATTTTTTCCGATTCCATATGATCCCTGCAAAAAAACTAAACCTATCCTGATTCTGAGTGCTCTTAGTAATCCCTGCAAAATCTGAACTTATTCCAATATTGAATGCTCTCAGCAAATAATGAACTTTATACTATTCTGAATGCTATAGTAGAGACACCAGAAAGACTCCGACGTGGGTTTAAGTGACTACAAGTTGCCTCTTGTTTGGATCGAGTTGGAAATGACTGGCGAGTGTTTCACTATCTACGTGTTGCTATGTTTTTTTTTTCCTTTCCCTGGAGATGTGGATCACTGACAATCATCAGTTCTGGTTAACGCAAAATTTGTCCATTTTGTAAAATGAGGGATAATAGGATTTCTAGTGTTCAAGAGATTTTTATTAAGGTTATATCCCTTGAGAATTTGTCCATCCCTTGAGTTGATTTTTCCCTCTTTTTTTATTGGATACAAATGTTTGTTAATATAGTGCACAGTTAGTTGTTAGTAGGATGGAAGAATTTTCCGACTGAAAATTTAATTGCAAATGTTTTTTGTTGCAGGCAATTGGCAATGATATCGACTATGATGATTGATGAATACCATAGGTGAGTACTGGCATTACATTCCATATTTTTTCCTTAATATTTTGTGTTGGAAATTCCTACAAAACTGGGATGTGAGTTCATTAAGGTTTGTAGTACTTGCAGCTTTTTATCTGGGAGATTACCTAATGACAAGCCACCCTGTTTTGAGAACTCTATTGCTAAGCTTGCCTTATAGAAAAGTTGTAAGTCCTTTTGTCCAAATATCTATGACATTCTTCTGTCTTCTCAAGCCTAATGCTTGATCTTATTATGATAAATACAGATTTTTACGAATGCTGATAAGATCTATGCCCCACAAAAGCCCTCAATAGATTTAGGGTGGAAGGCCAAAATATATGTTTTGAGACACTAAATCCTAACTCACGAAGCCGCTGCTGCATCAGATGATGAAGGTGACATTGAGTTCATTGGCTCGTCACCTTCATCTAAATAAAAGAGTACTACTGGCAGTTCTGAGATTTTTTACATTGTTGATCATTTTGCACTGTGTTTCCAAAGACCCTTGTTTTGTACAAGCCATTGAAAAGGCTCTTGAAATAGCCAACATTGATTCTCTCAGGGATTGGGACCTTACTCTACAAGCATCCAGAAAGTTCGAGACATGGCCAAAAAGAGAAACGACTTATTTGCTTTTGTTGTTTTGCATTTTACTCAGCATGCATGAGTTCATGTGTTGTGTTTTTACAATTTGGGAATTCCGGTCTTTTGTCCATTCTGTCAAAGTTGTAGTCTTTAAGCTTTCATCCAATGCTTGTTGATGGCTTTAAACTTGATCTATATCCTCCCTGAACATGCATTTTGTGATTTACTCATTTTAGCTAAATTATTGTGCAAGCCATGCCTAGGTTTTGTTTACCTTTAAGAAGACCGTAACTAGGAGCGCTCCAATTGTCCCATCCTCCCCCAACCACCACCACCACCACACACGAACATTAAAAAACAGATGAAGTTGTAGATTATTTTTGACTCGTGAGACTACCAGCTAGGGCTATACCGAATGATCTTAGATGTGCTCATGTGCATAGCTAACAAGAAATGTTTGCGTGTATACGTTGTTCAATGCTAAAACTTTGATTTCTGGGATTCAAAATCTTATTAATGTTGTGCTAGGCATTTCTTGAAGTTTACTTTCTTTGAGCCTAAAAGAAAAAAACCGACAACCTCTGTGACGTGTGACTAGGACACAAAATGAATGGGAACCTGTGTTTAGCTATAAAATCCTTGCAACTTGCTAGTGACTTGCTGTGAAGAGTGAGTTGCCGAATGTGTTTGTTAGAAAAAACATGGTAAAGGCTGTTTAGATTTGACCCAAATTGGTACATTGATATATATTAAGTTTTTTTTTTTGAAATGTTGTTAAAAGTTTTCAGATATAAATTAAGAAAGTATTAAATACTACTACCTCCGTCCCAAAATATAAGTCCGTTAGTTAAGTATTATTAATTTGGATGGTAAAAGTCAAGAATACCTTTCGACCTCATTAATGTAATAGTTGTAAAGTTTGTGAAAGTATAATAAATTAGGGGTAAAAGGAAGAAAAATGTAATAAATGCTCTATTTGTATTCCAAACGAACTTATATTATTGGATAATTTCAAAAGCGCAAACGAACATGTTTTGGGACGGAGTTAGTACATAATTTTTGGGTAAAATACTATACTCCTACCTCCGTCCCACAAAAATTCCCACTTTCTTAAAATGAATTGTCCCATAGAAAGTATCCATTTAGAAAACCAATCATCATTTAACGTATTTTTTCCAAACATACCCATATAATAGCATTTAATGTTTATACATTCATTTCATATTCCAAAAATGCATGAATTGTCCAATAAAAAGTGTCAATTTAGAAAACCAATACATTATTTAACGTTGTTGTTGTTGTTGGTTTTTTTTTTTTTTTTTTTCATATTCGGATGTCCCTGTCTGTTTATCATCACTTGCATTTAACGCATTTTTTTCAAACATACCATATCATAGCATTTAATGTTTATACATTCATTTCATATTCCAAAAATGCATTTATTATATGCTAGGGGCATATATGTCCATCACTACTTAAAATACAACACATTAATTATTTTCTTAATTTGTTTATACCGCAAAAAAAAGTGGACATTTTTATGAGATATATGTAGTACATTTTAATAGGAATAAATGCCAAGTCTAAACCAACAGAAATTTAAACGCCCCTTTTTTTTTTTTTTTTTTTTTTTTTTTTTTTTTTTTTTTTTTTTTTTTTTTTTTTTTTTTTTTGAGAACTTAAACGCCACTTTCATTAATCAAATAAATATAGTTTGTGGAACGACAGAACGCAGGCAATTATTAATGTCTACCCAATTTATTAAATCAAGTCTAAAAAGCATGCGGAGAGAAAATCCAAATAGCGAAGTATCCCAAGAAATCACATCATGTCTAACAAATCATGTCGTGCTAAAAGATGTATCGTGACATTTTCCACACGCCTAACAAAGGAAAAAAGAACTGAAAAAAAGCCTATTAAGCCAATCCTGCGCCAAACAAGGAAGCCTGCCTAGGCCGATGTTAGCATAAAATGAAGGGGACGGCCCGTCAGTTTTGTTGGAAACCATCTTCTTGGGCGGGAAAAAGCGGACGTGGGGACTCAGGTCGGGGCGCAGCACTAAGAGAACCATTCAATTTAGGGCGAGACAAAATGGGAGGGCACATACGGACTGGACATCTTTCGTAGGTCAAGAAAGACGCTTGACACAAATTAAATGTATTCGTTCTCTACTACCAAATAGTGAACACCCAACCGCTCATCTTCCACAAGGGCCAATAAGATGGCTTCTAGCTCCATAAACTCTATCGTGTCGCGCGGTTGCATTTCACCATCCTCTCGCATGGCTTCTCCCACATATCCCCGCTAATAGCTGCCTCGGTGATTGCACACGAAAAGCCTCCGCATACTAACACGATGCTGCCAAAGAATATGCACAGCTTGACTGTCAAAGATCGCATAGCATCACGCCTTTCAAATATCCACGATAGGTGGGCAAACCGTGCCACCTCATATATTTTCTTAGTATGATCATCGGCCGCTTGCTAACATATTTACGACCACTTTAAGTGGACAATCTCCGTGTTGAGCGAAACAAATTCATAAATAGAAAAATAAACTTTGAAATCCTTCGTGGGATGATTTTATTTATTTATTATTATTACGACGAAAGGAATAAACTACAGCATCCTTCAGGGGATGACTAAAGCAAGAAAAAAGAAACATGTTATTATAAGATATAAAAGACGTGAATCTATTATTTCATTATGACATATTACCCCCGTCTCATATTATAAATCATTTTAGGTGTTTTCACATAGATTAAGAAAGTGGTTGAATGTCATAAATTCGAAGGTTAAATGTCTAAAATGTCATTGACTATTTTTAATGCCGTAGTTGTTGAAAGAATGAAAATTGTTAGATTGATAATAAATTAGAGGTAATATGGAGAAAAGAGTAATAAATGTTGCATTGGTAATATAGAATGACGTATATTATGAGACAAATTTAAAGAACTAGAATGACTTATAATTTTGGACGGAGGTAGTACATATTTCATGATGACATAAATACATTTACGAACACAAATTCAACATATAGCCCGGGACATGGTGTGACGCCCCGTTTCTGGACATCGATTCTTTATTCAAAAGTGAACATCCGACATGTATATATCTTAAATTTATATAAAATTAAATATGTAAGCCTTACAAATACGTCATCAGATTATGATTGCGGAAATTTAAAACGATTCGGGAAAAACATACACACTAGGTGTAGAATAGGGAAATTATATGTTGAGTCCATTACAACATAAATTTCAAGATTTCAACGATAATCAGAAAGTCCAAAACTTACACGATCCAAAAGCTTTACAAACAACTACACCGGCTTAAAACGATACAAGTTTACTTCTATTACATAAACGAAAATAAAAGCATCAACAAAAGTCTTTCGAGATAAACTCAAGATCACTCCTAGAAGTACTTGTAATCATAGTCATTAACTTAACTTGCATCACCTTCTCGGGGTGGAAACAATATAACGAGAGGGTAAGTACAAACTGATGAGAGTCAAGTCATCTCAATTTTTTTAGTTTGTAAGTCATTCACAACACCAAGTCATCATTTATTAACATTTTATTCAACCTACTCCTAATTTATATCCATCCAACCAGTTTTTACCTACTTTACAATTGTTGTATTTAAAACTCAGGATGACTTATTTTAGGACGGAGAGAGTATGTTTTAGCACTAATCCAGGAGCATGTTCACCTATTTAATTGTTTTTCTTTGTCTACTATATATATATATATATATATATATATATATATATATATATATATATATATATAGAGAGAGAGAGAGAGAGAGAGAGAGAGAGAGAGAGAAGGCAATGTCGATGTTTTAAAGTGCGGATGGGGGATTTGAGTACACATACATTTACTAATACAGTAAAAAAGGGGGATGCTTAGTATCGAACCCCTAATGATTAGATCGATAAAAACAATGAATCAAGTCTACTACTTCGCATACATTCTATATTTTTTTCCAGGCTAAAAAAACCACACGAGAATGGGCTAGATATGCCGTTTTCAACAAATCATGGGTTATTTAGACTCCCTTTTAAAACATGTTGAAAGGCAAACATGCCATATTTTTCTTCCTTCTTCCTTCTTCCTTTCTCTATTAACACACCTATGAATAGACTCCATTAACACGACATCTTCCACCCGATTTAGTGTATCTCTCCTTCAAAGTCCCCCCGTTTTCTACACACAAACATTCAAACTTGTAACAAAGTTCAATGCGTGTTTTTGTGGAAATGAGTTCGAATTGTGTTTTTCCGATAACGAGTGAAATTTGTGTTTTTTTACTGGTAACGAGCTCTCCAGAAAATGGCATGAAAATCACGGATTCAGGTTTAAGGGTTTAGAGATTCATGGGTTCAAGGGTTTATTGGTTTCAGGGGGTTGAGGGGTTCATGGGGGTTTAAGGTTTAGTTCTGGCAGGAGGTTCGGAGGGGTTCATGGAGGTTTAAGGTTTCGTTCCGGCAGGAAGTTCAGGGTGGTGGGGGGGGGGGGGGGGTCATGGGGATTTAAGTTTAGTTCCGGCGGGATTCCGGCTTGGCTCCAACAAGATTCATGTTCATGGATTCTGGGAGGGATTTTGTGATAAAAAAAGATGAGTAGTTTTGGTTTTAAATAGAAGAACAACCTTATTAACCAAAAAATTGTTGAAACAATCTTAATAACTAAGAAATTGTTGAGATAATCTCTATAACCTCGGCCCCCCAAAACCACACATACACCTCAAAAAAATCAGAGGTAAATTTACTAATACGCTTTCTATAATAAGAAAAATACAAGATTATATTAATAATTTAACATAAAATTTTGATTGGCCTTGGACACTACGTGGGTCCACCCCTAAACAAAGCAGGAAAAACGTTAAGGTTAATTGATCATTAACCAACAAATTTGTCTTATGTCATTCACTACATCTGGACAAGGTAAAGTTCTGTAAAATCGATTCTCCAAAAGACTATATCTATATATGTGTGTATCTTGCCCAGAGCCAGTGAAGTAGATTGAGTTTCCTTTCAAACCTGGTTGAGTTGCAGAACAAGAAAAACCGTTGCGCCCATGAATGAAAAATGCACGATCACCAATATCGGTTAGCCTGGTCCAATACATCTTTGTGGTTTTCTTATCTTGCATCAACTTGTATACTTGCAGCGTCTGAACTCTTTTACCTTCTACTCCTAACATAAATTTCATAACCAGAAAAACATCACCGCATGATTCAATTAAAAGTTAGGATTCCTTAATGACCCTTTAGAATCTGGTATCATGATTGGGTTTATTAATCGAAAGTCGTTATCGTGTATATCCACCATGCCGAAACAGAGATTCCTAGCGTGAATCCCATATATTTTCCCATCACAAGTAATCAAATCATTCAAGCACTCTTTTGTAACAAGTTCAACCCAATTTTCTTGGTTTGGACGCCAAAACTTGATTCGGCTCCTTCTTTTCTGTCCATCATCGTCAGCTATCCTTGAGATGAAAGCTACAATACAATTGGGTTTTAAAGGCGATGATGAAATGAAACACTCATTGAACTCAATATCTTCCAAATTTGGTAGCAAAATTTTCTCCATAGAAGTCAAATGTAACAAAAAGCACGAAAAGGAGTCACCATCTTCTGAATTTTCTTCTACTGTGGTTACTGCCCAACCGTCATAGTTGGCATGGATGGTACTTCCTGATAAATGTGGCAACATTCTTTTCAAGAGACGATTATCAGCTATGCTATAAAATGTCTGAATACGATTGGATCTTCCATGTGAAAACATTAGCCATGGGCAAGATTGTCCATTGGGTGGTCGAGAAGAAGCACCCTTACTTCTACCAGACATATCGATAATTTCTGTAAACAAAAAACATAAAATTCCCCTAAAAAAATCATAAAATTCACTCGAAAATTCAATGACTCTAGATCAGGATGAAATAGTGATATTATGAAAATCAACAATCAAAATAATGTTCTCTATATATCTTTTCCCAGATCGAGCTTCAAATTGGATTAGAATTCAAAACTTGAAAAAGGAAAAAAAAAAATGTTACGTATATGTAACTTAATTGAAATATTACACAAACTAAAGCTGTTACGTCCCATATCCAAAAGTGACCGGTATATATCACTACGACGCTGAGCACCCCGGATTTGTCACCCACCCCATCCCTGTATCTCCACCCCCACCTCATATTTGGCATGCTACATATGTCATCTTGATATATATGAAAAAACATAGAATAATACATAAAAACAACCTATAGAAATATATTAATGGTGTATATATCTAATAAAACAACCCAAAAACCAAAAAAAAAAAAAAAAAAATGGGCGGACACAACTAATGCGGCAATGGTATCTCCGCCCCCGATATCAATCCAAAAACAATTGGATTAAAATATAAAATCAGATCAAAGAAAAAGAAAAGAAGAAGAAGAGAGTAATAAGATACTAACTCGAAGGTTGACGGCGTCTGGATGTCAGGCGTGGGCAGGGAGTCAGGCTGTTAAAGAAGGAAGAGGATTGGAGGCTTTTTATATATACAACTTATTCTTAGCTAGGTTAACTGGAATTACGTCGGTCTCTTTTTTTTTTTTATATTATTTATTTATTTATAATTTGTTTTTTTATAAATATTTTAATTTTCCCTATTTTGTGCTGGTAGTGGTATCACATAAATAAACTAGTGAACGTGAGTCGTGCAATGTACAGCGGGCCCAACATAAATCGTTACCAATGATAATATCAAAGAATAGATCCCAACATGAAATAAATCGCGTAAACTTAAACCATAATAATTCAAGGCACAAGACAAATAGAGCACCCGAAACATATTATATTCTCTGCAAGATGTAGCTCTTTCTTAGAGACGTGAAGATTGTGAATCACTTCTCTACCAGCCCTATCATGAGTTTTCACCTACAAAATAAACCACAATATGATGTATCGGAGAATAATGTCATAAAGTCGATCCCTTTAGCTTCGACTTTACGTAATGAAACATTATAGAAAAACAATAAGGGGACCATAACTACACCGTCAAATCTCCCGGAACGCCTTAGCTTCCAGATCATTAATATGTTTGAAAATGTGTTTAACTCATTTTCTATATGATATTTCTCTTTCTTATCATTAATGAATACATTATTGATATCGTGTTCATTCATTTGGTGGGAAAAAAACACGTGTCAAACAGCCTGAAGAATATAAAAAAGTGCATGATTTGGTATTCCAACGTTAATTTTAGTGACGTTAAATCTAAACGCGACCGTCTGCTTCCACCGACGTTATGTTGTTCAAAATAATAAAAACATTTAATGTGGTGTCCACGTGGTCATATGTGGGCACACCTTCTTGGCGCATATATTTGTTTGCCCTTATTTTTTTGTTGTAATTTATAGTTAAACTTGACTGATTTTTCATCGCATACTACACAGTAGAACTTCAAATCCGTAGGTCTTTCCTTTTTTTTACCCTTTTCTGCACAAACTACTAACGGTACACGTTTGATAAAAAAAGTACACGGTTTTATTCAATTGTTGTGCCGAAATCGAATCGAAAATTTTCGGTTGATTGAAATTTAAAACTGAATCCGTACTGTCTGTTGGAGATAATAAAACTGAACCGTATCGAAATATAAACTTTGGTTTGATTTATGTAACGGAAAGTCGAAAAAAATTATCAGTTTCTAAATAACGATAACCGAAATTCTGGTTTTTACCGAAAAAGGAAAAAGAAATGAATCGAAACGGTACATGTTTGATAAAAAAAAAGTACACGGTTTTATTCAATTGTTGTGCCGAAACTGAATCAAAAGTTTTCAGTTGATTGAAATTTAAAACTAAATCCACATCGTCTGTTGGAGGTACAAAAGTGAACCAGATCGAAATATACACTTTGGTTCGGTTTATGTAATTGTATATAACGCTAACCAAAATTCCGGTTTTTCAAATACCAACACAACAAAAGCCTCATCCCTATTTGTTTTTAGGGTCGGTGAATAGTGTACCCCATTGTGGAGCACTATCCATATTTTAATGGTATTTGGTATAAAGATAGGGATAGAGATGTTGTTGTGGAGTGTTTTGAATTGAGATCAGAAGAAAATAGGAATATGTATTATTTTATATTATTTTGGGATAAAAATAGGTTTACGATATGAATGCCTTAATTCCTTACAAATCGACTCAGCGGTGAATATCGCCGCCTTTCTCAATCCCTTACTACCTCCGGTATCCATCCTCGCCGCTCTTGTCCCCATACTCACGAAAAATGAGTGTCATTGAACGTCACCATCGACAAATTGTTGAAGTTGGTCTTTCCTCATTGCCCACCCAACCTTCCTTACAATATGGGAAGATGCCTTTATCATCGCTACTCACACATAAACCGCTTACCCACTCGTGTTCAACTATAAAACTCCCTATGAAATGGTACATCACCGTCCCCCGACTATGCCTTACTTCAGGTCTTTGAGTGTGCGTCTTTGGCCTCACCTTCGTCCTTATAATGATTAATTACACCAAGTTGTTAGATAGGTTAAAAAGAAAGGGATGCCGTTTTGTTTCGATTTCTTTTGGTCATTGACCATTTATGAGTTCGAATCGTAAGGGCACGCGTTTATTACTAAGAGTTGCATTGTATCTCGTGAAATCGATTTTGATTCGCCTTTCTTTATACTACGATTGACCTAGTACTTTTGCTAGTATAAACGACTTAAATGAGTGATATCACACCTCACGAAAGCATGGCACACCTCATGACCTGGAACAACATTCTGCCTAGCATTGCATGGCGCACCTCACATGGCCATAGCGCACCCCATAGAGTGAAAATGCATTATGCCCAAATTTTTACACTACATGGCGCACCTCACAGAATCATGGGGTGTGCCATGCCCTGTTTTTGGCAGTGTTTCTATTGTGTTTTGGGGCACTGTTTAAGCGTTTTAGAAACCATATTTTGAGGGATTTTCTAGGGTTGGGTAGCTACCCTAGAACTTCACCATCTCAAATCCATGCTAGAGTACTGTTAAATTTAGGTAATTTCATCCTCTCATGATCAATTTCATGTGGAAAAGTGGCGATTTCAATGAGATTTAGTAGAGAATGAGGGATTTCTTCAACTCCAAACTTTGGTACTTTGTTCTAACTCGTTTCTTATGATCATGGCTTCGATTTACTCTTTGGTATGGGAAATCGAAACTGGTATAATTGATGATGATCTCATCAAAGTAAGGATATGACAAAATAATATTCTTGTTGCTTGTTAACAACAATAACTTGACATGTACTACTCCGTTTTATAAAAGTGTTCATATTTTACTATTCACACAGATTAAGAAATTCAATTAATGTGTTGTATTTTAATAAGAATAGATATATATACCCATATTTTATAATTAAAGCTTGCTTTGAAATATGAAATGAATGTACAACAATAAATGTTAGGGTAGAGGTATATATGTTTGGAAAAATAGCATTAAATGATGTATTGGTTTTCTAAATTGACACTTTTTATGGGACAAAACTTTTTTCAAATATGGACACTTATTATGAGACGGAGGTAGTAATTAACTTCATTAATTTTACTACTTTATTTCTTCAAAAAAAAATTTACTACTTTAATATTACCTCCGTCCCAAAAGTTTAGACACTTTCACACGGATTAAAAAAGTTGTGAATTGTCATTAACTTTAATGGTAAAAGTCTAGAATATCTTTTGATTATAATTAAATTAATAGTTGTAAAGTAAGTGAATGTATAATAAATAATGGGAAGAAAATTATAATAAATGCTACATCCGTAATCTAAATGAACTTGTGACAAATTCAATAAGCTAGGTGGATTTACGTTTTGAAACGGAGATAGTACTATAAAAACAAGTTAATAATACAATAAAACAAGTTAATAATAATAGCAGCAACAGCACGCAAATGATAATTCTTACACAATCGTCGAACCAAAAAAAAAGGGGGGAACGAGGAAGAATAGCATAAATATTTAATCAATTAAGTAGAAGAATGACTTTTAAACTTTTGCATAAAGAACTTCTATTTATCCCATCGTCGAAATTACTATTTAAATTATTGTCAAAAAATTCACTAATTTTCAAAATTCATTGTTGAAAGTCACCGATTTTCTGGATTCACCGTGTTTCTTCTCCATTATAAAAATTATCATTGTCTCTTCTCCCTATAAAAATATATAAATTGTCGTGTTATTTAAAAATATTCCAGATTGTTATCCATTATCTCTAATTACCTAAAAAAATTGTTGCTCGGTTGCGGTATAGTCAATTCAATTGGACCATACAAGTCAAAGACAATAAACACGTACTACCTCCGTCCCATAAAAAAAAATTCATCTTTTATGATGTATGCGGGTTAAGAAACAATTAATGTGTTATATTTTAGGTAGTGGTGGACATATATGCCCGTATCACATAATAAATTCTCTTTTGAAATATGAAATGAATATATAAACATTAAATGTCATGATAGGTGTATGTTTGAAAAAAATATATTAAATAATGTATTGGTTTTTTAAATAGACACTTGTATAGGACAATTCATTTTAAAAAAGTAGACACTTTTTTACGGTACGGAGCTAGTAAGTAACAATCAATGGAAGAGTTGGCTATGATGATTGATTAATGTAATGCAGCATATCCTAGATGGGAATATGAAAAAAATAACTATTACCTCCGCCCCATAAAAAGTTTCCACATTTTACTATTCACGCAGATTAAGAAACTCAATTAATGTGTTGTGTTTTAATAGTAATGACATATATACCCCAATCTTATAATTAATGTTTGCTTTGGAATATGAAATGAACATGCAACAATAAATGTTAGGCTAGGGGTATGTTTGGAAAAATAGCATTAAATGGTGTATTGATTTTCTAAATGGACACTTTTTATGACAATTTTTTTCTTTCAAATGTAGACAATTTTTATGGGACGGAGGTAGTAAAAAGAAAACGCCTAATTAATCATCATACATATGGGCCGTTCAAAAAAAAAAAAAAAAAAAAAAATCACCATACATATGGATATAGTTGAAAAAAAAATATAGTAACAAAAGTATCAACGATCAAACTTAATAAAGAGCAAACTATTCATGGTTTAGCATCATTAGAGGACAAGTTGTGCGTATAATTCATGGTTTTGGACCAGCTGGTTGATGGATCATTAACCAACAAATTTGTCGTATGTTATTTGCTTCTGTCCTGACAATGATATGCGATTTTGTACATTCGGTTCTCCAAAAATCGTATCGATACATGTGCGAATCTTGCCTATAAGTAGATGGAGTTTCCTTTCAAACCATGCAGGTCGCAGAGCAAGAAAAACCTTTGAGGTAGGAATCAATGAAAAATGCTCGATCCCCGATATCGATTACCTAACCCAATCCACCTTTGTTGTATTCTCATCTTTCAACAACTTGTACACTTGTAGTACGATAGTCCTACCGACTACACCTAGCCGAAAATAAATTACAAAAATTTCACCGCAAGATTCAATTAAGAATATAGAATATGATATTGACTCCGGTATCCATCATCGTCGCTCTTGTCCCCATATTCACGAACAAATGGGTGTCATTGAACGCCACCATCGACAAATTGTTGAAGTTGGTCTTTCCCTCATTGCCCAGTCCAACCTTCCCTTACAATATTGGGAAGATGCCTTTATCACTGCTACTTACATCATAAACCGCTTACCCACTCGTGTTCTGAACTATCAAACTCCCTATGAAATGGTACATCACCGTCCCCCCGACTATGCCTTCCTTCAGGTCTTCGATTGTGCTTGTTGGCCTCACCTTTGTCCCTGTAATGATTAATTACACAAAGTCGTGAGATGGGTTAAAAAGAAGGATGCCGTTTGTTTCGTTTCTTTTGGTCAACGACCATGTATGTGTTCCGAATCAGGTAAGGGTACGTTTATTACTAAGAGTTGCATTGTCTTTGTGGAATCGATTTTGATTCGCCTTTGCTATACTACGATTGACCTAGTACGTTTGCTAGTATAAGCGACTTACATGCATGATATCACACCTCACGAAAGCATGGCACACCTATTGAGCTAGAACAACATTCTGTCTGATTTTTAGCATTGCATGGCATACCTCACATCGCCATAGCACACCCCATAGAGTGAAAATGCGTTCTGCCCAAATTTTTACACTGCATGGCGCACCTCACAGAATTATGGGGTGTGCCATGCCCTCTTTTTGGCAGTGTTTCTATTGTGTTTTGGGGCGCTATTTAAGCGTTTTAGACACCATATTTTGAGGGATTTTCTAGGGTTGGGTAGCTACCCTAGAGCTTCACCATCAAATCCATGCTAGAGTACTGTTAAATTTAGGTAATTTCATCCTCCCATGATCAATTTCATGTGAAAAAGTGGCGATTTCAATGGGATTTAGTAGAGAATGAGGGATTTCTTCAACTCCAAACTTTGGTACTTTATTCTAACTCGTTTCTTATGATTATGGCTTCGATTTACTCTTTGGTATGGGAAATCGAAATTGGTATAATTGATGATGATCTCATCAAAGTAAGGATATGACAGAATAATCTTCGTGTTGCTCGTTAACAACAATAACTTCACACATATTTAATGTCATTAATTTTACTACTTTATTTCTTCAATTTTCTTTTTACTACTTTAATATTACCTCCGTCCCGGTCGTTTAGACACTTTCACATTAAAAAAGTTGTGAAGTGTCATTAACTTTAATGGTAAAAGTCTAGAATATCTTTTGATTCTAATTAAATTAATAGTTGTAAAGTAGGTGAATATGTAATAAATCAGGGGTATAAGGAAGAATATTATAATAAATGCTACATCCGTAATCTAAATGAACTTGTGACAAATTCGAAAAGCTAGGTGAATTTACGTTTTGAAACGGATAGTACTATAAGAACAAGTTAATAATACAATCAAACAAGTTAATAATAATAGCGGCAACAGCACGCAAATGATAATTCTTACACAATCGTCGAACCAAAAAAAAAAAAAAAAAAAAAAAAAAAAATTTGTAGCCCAGTTGCGGTATAGTCAATTCAATTGGACCATAAAAGTCAAAGACAATAAACATGCACCACCTCCGTCTCATAAAAAATTTCATTTTTTATTATGCATACAGATTAAGAAAATAATTAATGTGTTATATTTTAAGTAGTGATGAATATATTTGCCTCCATCATATAATAAATGCTCTTTTGAAATATGAAATGAATTGATAAACATTAAATATCATGATATATGTATGTTTGGAAACTTTTTGCAGTACGGAGGTAGTATGTAACAATCAAGGGAAGAGTTGGCTATGATGATTGATTAATGTAATGCAGCATATCCAAGATGGGAATATGAAATAATTAATCATCATACATATGGGCCATTCAAAAAACAAAATCATCATACATATGGAAATAGTTGGAAAAAAGTATAGTAACAAAAGTATCAACGACTAAACTAAATAAAAAGCAAACTATTCATGGTTTAGCAAGTTGTGCGTAGAATTCATGGTTTTGGACCGGCTGGTTGATGGATCATTAACCAACAAATTTGTCGTGTGTTATGTGCTACATCTGGACAAGGTACAGTTTTGTACAATCGATTTTCCAAAAGATTGTATCTATATATGTGCGTATCTTGCCTATAACGAGTGAAGTAGATGGAGTTTCCTTTCAAACCTGTCTGGGTTGCAGAGCAAGAAAAACCGTCGAGGTAGGAATCAATGAAAAATGCTCGATCCCCGATATCAGTTACCCTAACCCAATCCACCTTTGTTGTATTTTCATCTTTCAACAACTTGTACACTTGTAGTGCGATAGTCCTACCAACAGCGCATAGCCGAAAATTAAAAATTACAAAAATTTCACCGCAAGATTCAATTAAGTATATAGAATATGACATTGACCCTTGGAACGTTGGATTTGGACACTCGATTTGCCGTTCTATTTGAAGGTTGTTACCGTGCATATCCACTGTGACTAACTCATACCTTTGACGAATACCATAAATTTTCCCATCACATGTAATAAAATTGCTCAACATGTAGTCATAAACAACTTCAACCCAATTTTCTTCATTTGGACGCCAAAGCTTGATTCGGCTCCTCCGATGCTCCCCATCCTTCATTGATGAGATGAATGCAACAACACTATTGGGTTTCAAAGGTGAGGAAGAAAGAAGGCATGTATGGTACCCTACATTTTCCAAATTCGGTAGCAAAATTTTCTCCATGGTAATCAAATGTAGCAGAAAACACGGCAGAAAGTTATTATCATCTGAATCTCCGGTGATTACCACCCATCCGTCACAGTTGGCATGAATGGTATTTTCCGATAAGTCTGGCAACATTCTCTTCAAACAACGATTATCTGCCATGCTGTAAAATGTTTGAATATTATTGGATTTTCCATGTGAAAACATCAACCATGGACAAGATTGTGCATTGGGTGGACAAGAAGCTGCACCCTTTTTTCTATCAGCCATATCGACAATTTCTGCAAACAAAATCACAAAATTCCCATGAAAATTCATTGACACGGGGTGAATCGATGCCCTAATTATCTTTACAAAGACGATTCACACTGGATTAGAATGCTTTAGTCGACATATTACACATTGGAAAAAATATGTATAAAAATAACAAAGATCTATAAACTTCGAACGGAAGGAAAAATTGGAACATATCGTATAATCGAAGTTGATAATCATGGTACATAATAGTAAAATAAAAATTAAAAAAAAACTTGTATAAATATATAAGCTAAACTATATCAACCCAACATGGTTTTAAATATAACGTGATTATGTGAGAAATAAAAAGAAATCGAATTAAAAGACAAACTCAGATCAAATATGTAAAAAGAAAAGAAAAAACAATTACCGATTTCCTTGTTGATTTGATGCCAGCAGGAGGAACTACCGTTTTAATTAATATGTTGAATGAATATATGTATTGCCTTCCCACCTTCTCTTTACTTGGAGAAGAGGATAAAAATAAAAATAAATAAAACAATGAAGAGGGATATTGGAGGCTTTGTATTTATTTATAGATTATAGATATACATCTTTTTCCTTTTCCTGGTCGGATATATAATCGTGCCATATTTTAAATAGAATATATTAATGATGTTTCACTTTTTAAATAGAATATAATTGGGAAATTTCGTGAGTTAATAAGCGTGTCAAAATTCCCATATCTTTTTTTTTAAAGGAAAATAAAGAGATACGATAATTTTCCTCTAAAAAATCAGAAAGAGATGAGATATTTTTCAAGTAGTATGTGGTAAATAGGACACACTTTAAGGTAATAAATAGAATAAAAATATTTTATGCTGACTAAAATGCCTTGCCTTTCAAGAAACGTATAACTTTTTTTTTTTTTTTGAGGAAGAAACGTATAATATTTTCTTCTTGTAATATTATCGATCCTTCTGATTTCAACTTTGAATACTCTTTCTTGATATAATTTGATCATGGGCAGAAAAATGATTTTATTAATTTCAGAAGGCTAATTGTAAGTAAATTGTTGCCGAGAAATTGTTACAAATAAAAGGAACCGTAATTATACAAATTAAAAGAGAATGTTAACGAGAGAAGAATAACATTATTCATTCACCCTCAAAAAAAAAATCCATTATTCATTCCAAAAAAAAAAAAAAAAAAAAAGAAGAACAACATTAGAGACATGCCTCAAAAAAAAAAAAACACAACACATTAGAGACATGTCTATTTCACCGAGCTTTTCTCCTTGACAGTGCCCAGATAGTTACTCAAAGACAAAAAGTTTTGCCTGATTACCGGGAGTCAGAACATTCGGTCAGACGGTCACGGTCTAACATGTTGGGGTGAATAAAAGAAAATTTGAAGAAATAAGTAATTAGCCATTAGCCTATATGTTTTATTTATAAATAAGAAATAATTAAAAAATTATTCATGTTAATCGTTCGAGCAAAATTTCGACATCTTAATACACTCAATGCCAAATAGTTGTCAAAAAGCATAAACCGAAAAACATAATACTGTATGTGCCCCAGCTACACCTTCATAACTCCAAATACCCGGATTCGTTACCGCTCTTCCTGTAAGACTCCAACCGCCCTTAGTCTTTGAATCTAGAAAAAATAGAGAAATTGACCTTCGAATAACGAAATACTAAAAAAATATCGGGGAACTTGAACAATAGTTCAGCTTTTTCTATATTTCATTAATTCCGTGATCAGAACAATGGAGGATACACGTTGCACTACGATTTTGAATCAGAAGAGAGATTTTAAAAAATGACAAATCTATTCACATATCAATAATCGAGCTGGATTCGGTGTATCTTTAAGGGATTTGCTTTTTCTATGGGTGTACGAGTGTTATTTACTTCTTATACTTCTACTATAGACCAAAAATGAATCTACCAATACACTTTACTGACATGGTGTACAAAGAAAAGTAAAAGAGAAATGTTTGCCCACAACTAATGGTCACAACACATTTTTAAGCTATTGATTTTTATGGGAATCATATGGTTCAATATGATCAACATTATAATTAATGGTCCCAAAATATGTAATGCATAATGTTGTGCAATTTTATTTAATGTCGATGTCACTTCTCGCCTCTCCGAGGTGAAATTGTTAAATCTTAACCAAGAGGCCCACACTCCCCATGTAATACGGAATGAACATACTCGTCACTTTCTTTTAATTCTATTTTACAGGACTCAATGAACTGAACCAACAATACACAAAGTGAAAGACTAATGCATCCAAGAATGCGCTTACAGCAAAGATAAATGGAGCATACATGTGAACTGTATCAATACAATCAAATGAGCTTAATTTATATATATATATATATATATATATATATATATATTGGAGAAGGGACCTAAAGATTAAAGCATTAGATTTTCTATAATAATAAACAAATAAAAACTCGGCAATTAATTCATATCTAATCCGTAGTAAGTTGTAACTAGTATGTAATATTTAAAGAAGAAGAGAAGAATTTGAATTCAGAAAACTTGCAATACATACAAGGTCTACTGTTTAAAAAGCAAAAAACAAGCAATAAGTATGCAAGATGTGATAATTAAGTAGTCATACGCTTCAACTACTAGGCAGAGACCATCTTCATCACACCTCCTTAGCCCTTTTTTTCATCTGTATCGTCATTTTTTCTCCCCCGTTGTTTGTATCATCGATTTTTCACTTGTTTCGTATCCCTCGTCCTCATTTGTCCCATCTTTTTTGTCGCTTCATCAGACACATAATCCGTGCCCGCTTCATACTACTCCGCTCCTCATCTGCAACGATTTTTCGTATTCCTCGTCCCTCATTTGTCCCTTCTTCTAACCCTTCATCGGACACATAATCCGTATCCGCTTTAGTACTCTGATGTCTCTTCATCAGTCTCTTCATCAATTGTCTCTAAGAACCAATCAGATTCTTCCCGTGACAACAAACCTCCTCGGCTCGATCCAACAACTTTCTAACTGCTCTGCTATTTCTGTTTGGTTGAGATTATTTCCATGAGATCGCTCCCGTATGTACGAAAGGTTTTAGTCTCTAGACAATAGAAGACAGGGTAATTGTTTTGGAGCATTGGGAAGAATATTTTATTCTTCATCATGTCTAAAACACTCTTTGTAGCAAAAGATGTTCCAATGCTCACAAACAAAGCATAGTCCCCTAAACTATCAACATTTTTCCAAACCGTATTAAACTCATTCAACTTGAAAACTGAAACCCACGAACCAGAATTTCCCATAAACAGAGACATTAGGCCCCCATCATGCTCTACAAGATAGTTTTCATATGTCCATTTGATGTAGAGGATCTACAATAAACGGATAAACGAGCTAATCCAAGCTCAAAAGATAATTAATTCTCAAAGAGAATGAGATTCAAGATTACATCCTAACCAACATTAGAGAGACTTAGACTATTTATAAAGGCTAAAAAGCCCATTTACCTAAAACATACCCTTAGAAAAGCCCATTTGACTACTCATTAATTTAAAGCATAAATAAAAGGCTAATAATTATTATGATGTGCTACATCATCTCCATCCCCCTTCACAGAAAGCTCGTCCACGAGCGAGTCCATTGGTGATGACAAGACAAGCACATTGAAACTCCCGAGTCCCGAGTTCACCAACTCCTTTGGTGGGTCAACTCCATTCACTACCTTATGGAACAACTTCAAACTTCTCTTGAATTGTCTATTCTTGAGCAAAACGCCTAAACAAGAAGTGAATGTACCAAAACTTCGCTTCACCATGATGAACTTTGTATTGTTGTTGGGTACATCATTATTCCAACCTTCCCATGAAATAACTCGTCCACGAGTTAGATATAATCTGCAGTACCAATGTTTTCCTAGCACGTCATCACGTCTGGCAATCACACACAAGGCTTTGGCGAAGAATACATGTGCATCATCTTTACCTCTCCAATTCTGTTGCAAAAGAAGTCCATTTGGTTTAATACCCCAAGGTGGCCAATAATAGTGCGACAGCCTGTTAACTATAAAACCTATGGCCCAACATAAAGAAGTAAGTCTATCCCACATCCAATTCTCACCATGTAGTTGCTTAAACAAATTCTTAAGCATCCGACTTTCAGTATGATCATGATCCTTATATAGTACAAGGGTCTCTCGAACAATATTTATCTTTTCATCTCCAAGTGATTGGGGCCTTATGTCATCAATCCAACATGGTACTACATGAACCTGTAAACTCAACAAGTCTGCTATAGCAACAGAATAATCCAAATGGTCATGTGTTTCGAACAGACCCGATACTGAGGAGCTCCAATAGTTAAAACAGACCTTGAAAACTTCAGCGTTACTCACATAAGGAATAATAATGAGATATTCAAGACACCTCAATTGTACTAAATGGGTATAAGTGTCAATTGCAAGGGTAGGTAGAAGATATAAGTCAGAACATACCGTTTCAAAAAAATATGAAGTAAGTCAGTAACACCACTACTTCATTCGTCTTGAGCAGCAAACGATATAAATACGCTTTAATAAACGGGGTAAGATAAGCATCCACACTAGTAGGAACAAATCGCCACATTGATCTCGCAATACATAGACATAACCACGCAACATGTTCACAGCTTAGTCTCGGGTTCAGCTTAAAAATGGGAGAATTCATAGGACCAACCCCTTTTGTTGCAGCCAACTCAGCCTCGATTTCAGAGAGTATATTCATCGAAAATAACATATCAATCAACACAACACCCCGAACATCTTTGTTGCCCACAAACGACAAGGGATCTTCAAAGTTCGGTGCTAGTAATGCTACCAAAGTCACTCTTAAAACCACAACAAGCCTCACCAACGAGCAATATCTGCCCTCACAATATCCTCTTTCCACCAATCCATACACATGATTCATTTTAACCGGTAAGGGAATGAAACGATTAACACAAAGACTTTGAACCCTGTTGTTCACCATTCCCCTCCTCATATTGGCAATTACTTTGCCCCTGGTGTCTTTACCAAAAACAGGATGACCCAATGTTCCACATGCTTCAAACATCCATGAGTTAGAGGTGCTAAAAATCTTCCCAACAACTTCGGGAAGCATAAACAACCACATTTAAGTCACCAAAGACTACCAAGATAGGTATGTTTTCCATATAAATTAACACATCTGTAATCCTTACGGATTGCAAGGCTCCATTATCAGCCATATCAACAAAATTAGTCATATGTGCTAGAGGTGTCAATAAAGGAAACACATTCAATCCCAATTGAAGAGGAAGGCAACACCACTTCACAGCATTATTGAACCATTGACGACATACCTCAAAGTCGCACACGTCGATAACTCTGTTAAATGCATGTGAGACTTGGCTTTGTTCTTCTTTCTTAATGTTAATGTTACTATATTGAAAAGATGATATATCCTGATGCAACACACGTCCCTGCCCATTATTCATACTCAGTTTGCGTTTCCATTTGCCACCTGGATCAAAATTGAGCATCAATATCTCATCTTGCTTGTCAGAATCCTTGACTTTCTTCATCTTCCCATTTATCATTTTCTGAAGGTGATGATCAGAATTAGCAACTGGTAAGAACACCGATTGTGCACCGTCCGACTGGGGCTGACGTAAGAAAAACCCATCTTTGTTGAATGCATCAAAGAGTAACACAGATTGCGTGTCAAAACCTTTCGTGCTAAGTTCTTGCGTAACTACGAGAGGTCGACTTTTCACACGTGTCTTGCCTTCAAGATCTTCAAGATCAACATCTCTCTGGTCTTCTTTGTTGTTGACAGACTGTAAGGGAACTTCAATCAAACATTTGTTGTGTGTGAAATCATTGACCATCAATTGTTTCACCACCTCTTCTTCTTCTTGACTGAGCTTGCTCAATCGATTGAGGAATTTCGTCGAACGGTTACTGGACGTGAAATTCTCCTCTGTCATTTCCTTCACGCAAACCTGATCATTTTCTCTATGCATATCACCTTTCTGACAACTTTCACTACTCTTCTTCTCTTCTTCAACTTGCTTCACACAACCCTCAGCCCCATGTGTCAATCTGATTGAATAATCTGACACACTATTATATAGTTCAGTAGAACCCATATAAACACTCTTCTCAAGATGTATGTTGCTGAGGTAATTTGTCGAACACTTGGTGGGTGTGAATTTATCAGTCTTTTCCATTGCAATTTCATCATTGTTGTTATGTGCTTCTGCGTCATATTCACATCCAGCCTTTCTTTCCTCTTCATCAGGAATGTTGTGCCCATAATTCACAACTTTGCTGTTGTTTTCGACTTCTGGTGAACCTTTTATCGAACATGCTGCAGGCCAGAAATCATTAGACAAGAGAAATTTCATCCAAGGCCATAATTTAATCTCCGATTCACCATCCAACCGCCTCCGGTGTTGTAGCTGTTGCCACCACTGTTCTGCTTCATCTTCCAAAACATACGATGCCAGCTCGCACTTCGTGTTCTCCAGTGGTTGGGTTTCTTCAAAAAAACGATCCACTGTATCGAACCATTCAAAAAGATCTTCCTTGTTTGATGTGCGCTTGAAGAGTGGAAGATACGACCTCACCCAACGCCTATTAGCCTCCCGCAGGTGGCTTCTCCGATCACTTCCAGCCGTAGGAGAACGATTTTGCTCAAGTCGTCCAACATATATGCAGTCTTCAACTCCCTTGGCGGAACGAGGAAGAACTCGTCCATGGGTTTGATACTGCTTTGAACAGTTTTGGATCCCAATCGTACCTTGATTCAATTCAGAATTAAAAGAACCAAGCTGTCGATCAAGTTTCCGCAAAATATCCAATCGGATCTTCGAACCCCGAACAACGTCGCGGATCCGGCTTCCTTCATCAGCGCCGGCCATGGATCACCAAAGGGAGAAACCCTATGCTCCGTCCGATCTACGATACTGCATGATACGTAGAGATCTACAATAAACGGATAAACGAAATTAATCCAGTTTCAAAAGATAATTAATTCTCAAAGAGAATGAGATTCAAGATTACATCCTAACCAACATTAGAGACTTACTATTTATAAAAATTAAAAAGCCCATTTACCTAAAACATACCCTTAGAAAAGCCCATTTGACTACTCATTAATTTAAAGCATAAATAAAAGGCTAATAATTATTATGATGTGCTACATCACCATTTAAGTGGACGTGGAAGGGGACATGGGGGCTCCTCAAGAACAATCCAGGTATCGTCCTTATGATTATACACCCCCAAGTTCCCCTCTGGACTCAGGCAATAAAACATTCCGTTAAGAAAAACAGGATTGCTATAGGATGGCCTGAAGGGTATGTTATTTTCATATCGATCCATTTTCCACTTCTTCTTTCCAAGACGAATGGTTGCAATACTCACATGGGTACGAACCAAGCATGAGATGACAAAAACTACACAACAACATGTGGATGATGATGGAGCACAAGAGAATGTGACGCCAACGAATTCGCGAGCCCAGTTTAGATCAGGTAGCGCAATCACTTTCTTGGGGAATGGACTAAAGAAGAACATGGAGCAGAGCCCCAAAGACATAAGCAACCAACCATCTTTTGAATGGAGGGCTCTTGCTTCCTCATTCACTTTTTCTGCATCTACAAGTAGGTTCTTGGCATATCTCACATTCGGATATACCGGGTGAATGAATTGATAATTCAGCTCCGAACACTGTTTGTGAAGAAGCCATTGTGATTGCGGTACAGGAAATACAAGAGGAATATGCACCTTTTGAAATGCACACTCCTCCGCCGCATGCCAACTTCGACAAACTAAATGAAACGACCTCGCATCTTCGCCATATAGATGTGAAAGAATTTGCTCCAAAAGCTCTTTTGGGAGCTCTCCCCAATTTCTCATACATGTCGCTTCCATTGAAATATCCCCTACATCACAATTTGAATCAATGCGTTGGTAACATCAGGCAAGAGATATATACTATCATGTAATTGTAAAGGCTGGAATCAATTTTGGGAATGCAAAAAGAAATATCACTCCCTTCTTAGTTTCTTTGTTTCTTGAACTGATAATATATATATATTTTTTTGGTGAAGGGAGTTTACTGATAAGTGATAACAATATTTTATTACCCACATATGTAGCGAACCCAACCAATGCACTTTATATCAAGTATCAACTGTTGCTTTCGTCCCATAAAAAATGTCCACATTTTACTATTCACGTAGATTAAGAAACTCAATTAATGTGTTGTGTTTTAGTAGTAATAGACATATAGAATTCTATCTTATAATTAATACTACTGTCTTTTTATCCCTGCTGAAAATGATCTGAATATACAGGGGTTTTCTGATGCTGATTGGGCATGCTTTCCATCAGGAAATCTGTGACAGGTTATTGTGTGTATATAGGCTCATCCTTTGTCTCATGGTGTTCTAAGAAACAACTTTTGGTAGCAAGATCTAGTACTGAGTTTGTGTACAGGTCCCTTGCAAATTTATAAGCGGAAACAGCATGGTTAAAACAACTTTTGGTTGAACTCAAGATTAAAAGTTCCTCTTCTCCCATTGCCTGGTGTGATAGCCTTGGAGCAGCACTAAGAACATTGAAGTGGATATGCATTTTATTCGAGACAAAGTGCTTAACAAAGAACTTCAAGTGAGCTACATTCCCCCGGCATCTCAAATAACAGATTTATTTATAAAAGCTTTGCCTGCATCCCAATTTAGCAATTTCAGAAGCAAACTTAATGTGGTTCTAACCACATTTAGTTTGAGGGGAGGTGTTAAGTAATTTATATGTATTGCTGAGGGTATTTAGGTCTTTAATTGTATTTGTGTGTGTTGGACATGTGTCCACCGCCTTGGATCCCATGGGACCTACAGCAGCTAGTTAGATTTGGATATATTCGTGTGTTTTGTTTGTACCTAAAATTAATGTAACAGAAAGAGATTATCTCCTATCCATTTTCTATCTATAATTGACATCTCAATCAAAATCTTAAGATTATAAGATATGAGAGAGATTGATAATTTACATTTTAAAGATTATTGACTTTAACAACATGTGTTGTAGAAAATTGCCCATGAGTATGCAGAAGGGGAGCATATTTAGTGCTTGTAGCCAGGAGGGTAAAAAGCCTAAATGAAGTAGCCGATCGGGCCCCCCAGCTCGGCTCCCCCGATGTCCTTGTTGTTCCAAGAGTTTTATGAAATTTTCTTGACTGAAAATAATATGAACTTCAACTGCAAAAGCTTGAACAAGAACTCGACGAGAGAGGCGATTTCTCGTTGGTTTTGCACAAGATTTGCTAAGTTTACCTCTTGTTTGATGTTGAGCTAAAGCTTTTTGTTGAAGGGATGGATTCCATGAACCTTTTTGATGAAGAAGTCTTGTACGGCCTTGAAAATACGTTGAAGATGATGAAGGAAATCTGCAGCTCCACCGTAAAGGAAGAAATCCTAGCGGATCCGTATGTCTGACAGCCGGAAAAGTTTGTGTTTTTCTAGTAACGGAGCCAACTGATAATGTCAAAATTATCACGGTGTTTTAACGGGGGTGTATGTGGTGGATATATGGCTATATGAGTGGTGTTAATTGCTGGTCCACGGCTGAAGAGTGGAATTCGTGGTGGTGCCAATGAAAAGTACAGAGAGAAAATAGTTTGGCAGAGTAAGCCTGTATTTCTTAATAATTGACTCTCCTTGGTAAGGTTACAAGGTTCCTATTTATAGGGATGAAACCAACTATAGTTTGGCAAAATTACGATAAAGGACTAAAAGTACAACTAGATCCTCCCAGTTGGCGCACCTAGAGCGGAGTCGGTGAGCGGCAACCCTGATGGCCACGTCGATCCTCGTGTCCTTCATCATTTTCTCGCCAAACCTGTGGTTTCCTCTTCCTATGACTGTTGCGGGTGAGGTCGTTGGCGGACCTAGTTGCCTTGGAAGTGTGTGGGCCGCCCCCTAGACCGATCTCGTTTATCATGGCGTCGCTGGTCTCGTACGGACTTCGTGGCCTTGTCCTGGTTACGGCAACCGCCGGACCTGAATAGAGATCCGCGGGCCGTATCACAGTTTAGCCCTAGGGCCACCGCCGCCGCCGCCGCAGAGTTGTGTATGTTTTACTTTATATGATATAGTAGTAATATGCACATAGTAGATGAGACCATAATGAAACCAAATTAATTAAGTGAATTAATTTAAAATTATTCCCACGTCAAAAATCAAGTCGGAATTGCCTCCTCATATTATAACGACAGTGAAGAGCCCTTGTTCGGATCCAACTCACCAGCCAAAGCGGGGGTTGACATACCTCGGGTATATCGTCGTTATCGAGATATGATCGAATGAGATCTCATGTATATTGGGATTAAGACTCGACTAAGAATTCTCTCGACCACTAACCAAAGCGGAGTCGTTTGGATTTTAGAGGCAAGGGTTTGACTATTTTCATAAGATGAAATATTGTCAAAAAGTTGACTGATCAAACAACAAGAATCGTATAAGATACGATCGACAAATCGTTGTCCACCTGTTTAATTATTTTCGGCCCATCAGCCAAAGTTGGGGGTCGGGGTAGTTCGATGGGATCTTGCCCACTAAAGGAATTACTTTCTTGAAAGCCAATAGGAATAGTTGGCTAGTGGGAGTAAAAACCTTATAGAGTTATTAAGTGCAAATTTAGGGTTTTTATACATGAGCTTTTACTTATTCTATCTTTATTTATTGTTGTAGAAAATGTCAAACAAATTGAACCTTCGTTTTATCATCGAAAACAAGCTTGACGAGACAAATTTTCTCGATTGGGAAAGAAACCTCAAAATCGTTTTGAGGCACGAGAAGATTGGCTATGTCTTGGGCGAGGCCCTACCGGAAAAGCCCGAGAGGGTTCGGCCGCAGATGTTGTCGAGAAGTACAACAAGCAATCGCTCGACAAGATCGATGCTACATGTATCATGCTTGCTTCTATGACACCTAAACTGCGAAACAAAGATGAGTCTATGGACGCCTACTCTATCATGGTCCACCTGAAGGAACTTTATGCTTCTCGCCTCTCGCCCGAGAGGAAGTGCGAGGTCTCAAAGCCCGCTTTAGTTTTAAGATGGCATCCGGGATCACTTTGTGGGGCCACACGTGCTTAAAATGATCGGGTACATAGAGAGGCTTGGGAAGCCGGGCCACAAGTTGGAACGAGTTGAGTATTGACTTGATTCTCGCAATCTCTACCGATTCATTCTCATGATTCGTGATGAACTATCACATGAACAAGATAGATTGCTCCTCATGGAGTTATTGAACATGTTGAAGATCTGCGAGGCACCGCTGGGAAGCGGAAAGCAAGTGTTCTTTGGTCACTTCGAGCAAGGGCAAGGCAAAAGCCTAGAAGAAGTCTAAGAAGGCGAAGGCTGCACCTAAGCCAACGCCTAAGATAGCGAAAGACAAATCCAATGATGCTTGCTTCCATTGCGGTGAGACCGGACATTGGAGGAGAAACTGCAAATGCTTCTTGAGTACCAAGAAGAAGCATTCTGATGCTTCGACTCCAGGTATATTTATGATTGAGATCAATATTGCTTCTTCTAAGTCTAACCACCGGGTATTAGATCATCGGTTGTGGTTCTCATATTTGTACGAATATGCAGGCACTAAGAAGAACTAGAGATCTGAGGAAAGGAGAGGTGGACCTACGCGTTGGAAATGGAGCAAGTGTTGCTGCATTAGCCGTAGGAGTTTATTTTCTTTCATTGCCCAGTGGGCTAGTACTAGAACTCAATAATTGTTATTTTGTTCCTGCTCTTACGAAGAGCATTATTTCTATTTCTGCATTAGATATTGATGGTTTTTCATTTACGTTTGAGAATAAATGTTGTTCTTTTTCACGTGATGGAATCTTCTATGGTACTGGCATACTTAGCAAATGTCTCTACATATTAGATATGAATGTTGACATACTTAATATAAATAACAAGTAAGCCAAAACAAATGACTTGAATGAATCCTACTTATGGCATTATAGACTTGGCCATATAAATAAGAATCACATTTCCAAACTCCATAAAGATGGAATGTTGGATCAATTCGATTATGAATCGTTTGATACATGCGAAGCTTGTTTACTTGGCAAAATGACAAAGTCACCTTTTAGTGGCAAAGGGATAAGATCCAATGAATTGCTTGAGCTCATACATACTGATGTGTGTGGCCCAATATCGATTCAAGCCAAATGAGGATACTCTTATTTTATCACTTTCACTGATGACCATTCTCGCTATGGTTATATATACTTAATGAAGTATAAGTCTGAAGCCTTTGAAAAGTTCAAGGAATTCAGAAGTGAAGTGGAGAAACAACTAGGTAAAGAAATCAAAACACTTCGATCCGATCGAGGTGAAGAATACCTAGATGGAGAGTTTCAAGACTATTTGAAGGAGAATGAGATTCTACCTGAATGGATCCCTCCCGGGACGCCACAAATGAATGTCGTGTCTGAGAGGAGGAACCGCACCTTGTTAGACATGGTGTGATCCATGATGATCTATGCAGTTCTCCCAAAATCATTTTGGGGGTATGCTCTAGAAACCGCATCCTATACACTGAACCGAGTTCCATCAAAGACGGTTGACTCTACGCCATACGAGGTATGGACCAAGAGAAAACCGAGCCTAGGTCATCTAAAACCTTGGGGTTGTCCGACTTACGTGAAGCGGATGATGCCTGACAAATTAGAGCCCAGGTCTGACAAATGTCTGTTTGTGGGATATCCTAGGGAAACCAAAGGGTACCAATTTTACCATCATGAGGAACAAAAGGTGTTTGTTGCCGGGGATCGCCACTTTCTGAGAAAGAGTTTATTCTCGGATAGGGTCGGTGGGAGTAAAATTGATCTTGAAGAAATTCGAGAACCACTTACGGATAACAATCGGTTGATGGAAGTAGAGGACTTGCCACACACACGAATCGCGACACCACCTCTACCATGGACACACTAGCACCTCGAAGATCCACCAGGAACGCCGTGAACCCGAAAGGTACATCGGCGTGTATCTCATGGAAGATGAGGACCACTAGAACTTATGAGGAAGTGCTATTAATGCATGACAAAGAGAAATGACTGTAAGCCATGAATTCTGAAATGGAATCCATGAAAGACAACCAAGTTTGGAACTTAGTTGATCCACCTGAGGGAATAGTTTCCATAGGGTGTAAATGGGTCTTTATGAGAAAAACCGACATGGACGGTAACGTGACTACCTACAAGGCTAGGTTAGTGGCAAAAGGTTATAAGCAAAGACAAGGAGTTGACTATGACGAAACCTTTTACTTTGTTGCCATGTTAAAATCCATTAGAATTTTGCTCGCTATTGCAAAGATACCATGATTACGAAAATCGGCGGATGGATGTGAAAACGACTTTCGTTAACGGGAACTATCTCGAGGAAGTGTATATGACACGGCTGAGGTTTTCACAACCAATGACGCCAGGATGGTGTGTAAACCGCAAGGATCCATTTATGGATTAAAGCAAGCTTCTCGGAGTTGGAATCTTCGCTTTGATGAGATAATCAAACAGTTTGATTTCATCAAGAACGAAAATGAGCCCTGTGTGTTTACAAGAAGGTTAGTGGGAGTGCCATTGTTGTGTTCTAGTGCTTTATGTATATGACATATTGCTCATAGGGAATGATGTGCCTATGTTACAATCAATCAAAGCTTGGTTATCCAAGAACTTCTCAATGAAGGACTTGGGTGAGGCGACTTATATTTTAGGAATAAAGATCTATAAAGATAGATCTAAAAGGTTGCTTGGTGCATGCGCAATCCACCTATATAGACAAGATGTTGAAGAGATTCGACATGGAGCGGTCAAGAAAGGATTGCCGCCCATGTCACACTGTGGTCTACACTGTCGAAGGAATGAGTCCTAAGACAGAGGAGGAGAAAGCGCACAAATGAGTAAAGTCCCTTATGTTTTGGCAATCGGGTCTATCATGTATGCCGTGTTATGCACAGACCGAGATGTCTCGTACCTCTCTTAGTATGACTAGTAGGTACCGGTCAATCCAGGTGATGGTCACCGGATTCTTTGTCAAGAATATCCTTAAGTACTTGAGACGTACTTGTGGATATGTTCCTGGTTTTCGGTAACGATGATTTAGTATTACGAGGTTACACATATGCCAGTTTCCAAACTGACAAGGATGACTTTAAGTCACAATCTGGATTTGTTTTCACGCTTAACGGCGGAGCAGTGAGCTGGAAGAGTTCCAAGCATGAGACTACTGCAGACTCTACAAGGGAAGCCGAATATAATAGGATAATGATGTGAGAATCCCTGGACTATAGGCAGTAAATCTTATATTTTGAATATAGCCTTAATTATCTCCTATGTGGGATAAACATGTGATAATCCGTAGGGTTAATAACCGTGTACTTGTTCAACAAGAAAAGGGGCGAGACGCCTCCCCATATAAACAACCCTAAGGAACTACGAATGACTTGATTCCAATTCTACAATTGGATACGTAGGCAACTTGAGAGAAACTAACTCTCAGGCTCAGTCTCAATCATACACAAATCTCAGTTCCCATTGCTTTAATTCTTGTTTAAGTCGTTTTAGAGGTTTATTGGATCTCTAGGTGATATCCGGCATCATCACTAGTGGATAATAAAATATGATAAAAATGATTGAAGTAATAATTAGAAAACTAAATTATTTTTTTGATATTTATGTAGATAAATAACAGATGTTCTGATGTTCATGCGAAAAAACTCATATTAGCTTGGTCTATTGGGAGGACTGTTAGTAGTTGTGGTTGCGTTATGTGTTTCATGCTGTTGTTTTTTTCACTCTATACCCATTTGGCTGGAAATAATAAAAGAAGTACGTTAAAAAAATATTTGCCATGTTTGAACTCAACTCGGGTAGGAAATAAAACTCTAGTGCTGTCAAACACAATCTCGAGTAGTTCGTCAAGCTGTAAAACATGTATCTAAAACCCACACATGTTTTTTTAACAATTAATTTCATATTTTGAAATGAAAAAATAAAAAAATAAAATTTCATTTTAACATTAGAAAATTCGATAATGTTTATAAATATTTGATTAAAGCTTCAATGTGCTTGAGTTCAACTCGTTTTCATTAGTGAGCTATCCGATTTCACCTCGAATTAGATAAATCTTCGTACGAGCAAGTTGTTAACAAGTCAACAACTAAATTTGTTATGAACCACTCAGGTCATATGCACATGTATTCATCACCGTCGATGCATTTTTTTCCCTACTCGAAGGGTTATTATGAAAATCTAAAGCTCTTCAATAATATGCTTGAGTGCGACTCACTCTCTAAAGTGAACGGGATGAGATCATCTGTCCAAGTTGTGTATCTAATTTCAGTGTTTAAGTAAAAACTATGTCGTTTCATGTGTATTTAATTTTGATGTTTTGTTTTTTTGTTTTTCTTCAAAAATCCAAATACACATAAAACGACGTAGCTTTTACTTAGACACCGAAATTAGACACACAACTTGAACATGTAATCTCAAGCCAAAGTGAACTGCTCAAGTTGAGATTCAAATATTTTTTAATTGAGCAATTTTTAACGCCCCAAAAATCCAAATCGACAGCGAATCACTCAACTTATTTGTTTCTATTTATAATCTTGGTAGCATCTCTTGTCAGTCCATAATGACCCAAAAATATTTTTCGAAATCCGTAATTTTTTTCTAAGTAGAATAATTTTTTACGATTAAAAAATATTTTCTATAGATATAATGTAAAGATATTTTTTATTCGAGAGGTCCATAACCCTTGTGGAACACATGGATCCGCCTCTGATCTCGGTCCGTGCCATGTCGATTCGGTAACAGGAAAAGTGAATGGCCGATGCAATTTTTTTATTTTTTTTGGACATACTCGAAAGGTTATTATTTTACCGAAACAGTTTAAAAGGGATAAAAAGAGTAAAATTTAATGAAACAAGGTTAAAAAGAGTTGTATTTTGTCACACATGTATAAAACTCAAGGGACATGTCATCATATTTATTTTTAGGGCCAATTATTTAAAAAGACTGATTTTCAACTTATTAGGGGTAATAGGACACTCCGAAATCTTATTTAGTTATAAGGATATTCTAATTTCAAGTGGATAAAGAGGAAGAAGGAAAAAAAAAAAGGAAAAAAAAAGGGTTCAAAGTAATATAAAAAAAAAAATAAAAAACATTACAAAACAAAAAAAAAAACCTTACTGTGCGTGGGTTTTTTTTTTTTGTTTTTTTTTATAATTCACCATATTTCTAAAGCCGTCATATATTTTGATCTAAAACTCCTGATCATCATAATTTTTCACTAAAATTCATATTTTTTCGCTCTTCTTTATTCTAAAATCAAATTTGATATTTTTCCAATAAATTTCATAAAATCAATTTTTTTCTTCATAAATCGACGTGACGTATTGATCACCGTCGTGTATTGACCACCTACCCGGATGTATTGGCCACGGGATCCATTAACCACCCCGATCATTGACCACCGCGATTCATTGGCTACCATGATGTATTGACCGCGCGATCCATTGACAACCTTGATCGATGACATCTCATTGTAGCGATTTATGCAATGACGCCTCATTGTAGCGATTTATCGCAGTGACTTCTTATTGTAGCGATCTATGCAATGATGTCTTATTGTATCGAATTATGCACCGACGTGTTATTGTAACGATTTATGCGATGGCGTGTTATTGTAACAATTTATGCATACCTTTGGTTGTAAAAATATGCATTTAAACCAAAAAAAAATACGCTTATTTTACAAAGTTATCGAAAATTTAAACCAACACTAATCAAATAAACCAACATCAATCAAATATTTAAAGATAACAAAGAAATAAAGTTACTTTACAAAGTTATCAAATGTGTGTATCAAGTTGTATATGCGCGTGACATCAATATCATTGCATCAATTATCTAATTGTAAATACAATCATCAATGTCTCGCTTGAGACATCAATGTCAACTGCGTAAGTCATCAATGTCCTGCATCGACATCAATGTCACTGCGCGATAAGTCATCAATGTCACCGCTTGGACATCAATGTCAACGCGCGTAAGTCATCAATGTCCCTGCATCAGACCTCAATGTCACTGCATAAGTCATCAATGTCACTGCATAAAACCTAACGTCTATGTCACTGCATAAGCCATCAATGTCCTTGTATCAGACATTAATGTCACTGCATAAGTCATTAATGTCACTGCATAAGTCAGCAATGTCACTGCATAAGCCCAGACCACCAAGATGATCATAGAAGGCACTCTTGTCAATCTCTTGATGATGGTAACTCTTGCACACATAGTAAAACACACTCTGCACTAATAGGCCCACCAAATTAACTATCACCAGCAACCCAACCAAGAATTCACCAACCATAATTCTTGTAAGCAAACCATGATTATCCCCACCATTAGCCACAACTGATGAGAATATAGTGTGATCAGTCCACAAATAGCCATATACCAAAAAACAAGGTTGAAAGCTATCATGGTCCTTCCCTTTAACAACTGATAGCTCTTTTTCATAGTTGCAAGCCCATAAACCGGCTCCAATACAGAAACCACGCTAGCCAAATGCCACAAAGCACTTATATCGACCTGCAACCCAAGAAACAGGACAAAGACAACCATAATAGAAAAGAAAAACAACCCCAAACTATGAGTATCCACAGCTATTATAAGCAGCACCAGAAACCCAAAAAGATTTAATTGTAAGCCACCATGGTGAGTGAAACCCATAAGAAGGTAATAAAGAGCCTCCTAGATCGTACTTGTGCTGCGAAAGCAAAAGGGACTATATCATCTATTATAAGCACCCAAATACACTGTCAACTAATTAGTAAAACACAATCTATGAATGCTCTGAATGTTTCTCCTAGACGTGTTATTGTGTCATCGCTTGAGACATCAATGTCACCGCATAAGTCATCGGTGTCCTCAGACGTACATCAATGTCACCGCATTAGTCATCAATGTCAACGCGATCGTACATCAATGTCACTGCATAAGTCATCAATGTCACTCATTCAAGTAGCATGTAAATCAGAAAAATAATTCTTACTTCGGTAGTTCTTGAGCTTATACTTCTTTGTCAAAATGCATATAAACACAAATGAGACCGTAAGTAAACATCGAAAAGCTATTGACTGCATCAAACATCAATGTCACTGCATCAAACATCAATGTCATTACTCTGTTTTGCATCTTCCTTCTTTGGTTGTCTTGGAGCTCATTCAGTTACAAATGAATTGCTATATAAAATAGCAAAATTATAGGAGCACTTGTCGTAGATACTGTAAAACAAGGTTAATTTGTAAAAAGAGATTTCAGTCATTCAGATCCACCAAAAATCATCTGCTTGAGATCTATAAAATGCAAAATCTCCAAATTTTGCACTACATTTTTGATGCATTTTAGTATGAATAGGATTTCGTAAAATAGAAAAAAGTGGAGCCAAGTGGATAAGGACCATCATTAGCACCATCTGTTCAAATTAAGAGGTTAAGAATATTCAGTTGGTCAACAAGTAAGCTGATCATTACAGCTACTGAAAACCATATATACTTAGATTAAAAGGTTCATGAATAACAACTACACATCATATCATAATTTTAAAAATACAAAAGCAGTCACCAATTCAACCAATAAGTTGAATATACGATAAATCAAGCAATAAGATCCAAAAGGACAAAGATGCTTGTCTTCAACAAAAGTCTTGCATAAAGTAACCAATATATCGTATATTTTACTAACATGCAAAAAGAATATATATAATGAAAGAAAGCAAAAGAGGAAGTCGGGGTTGGGCTTGGGGTTGATGATAACATTAGAATAAGATTGTGGAGCAGGGGATACAGAGGCCTCATCAAACGAATAAGGAATGTCCTTCCACACCTCCACCATCTGATTCATAGTCTCTCTCACCGCCTTGACCTTCACAAACAAATTGATTCAACAAAATATTAATTCAGAACAGATACACAAATCAATGGTAAACAAAGACACAAAAGATATCTTTGTATTAAAAGATAAATGACCACAGACTTATAATTGTTGGAATTCCGAAACCTAATAACCTTATCAAATTTCTTGGCTTCAAAGGTCTTCAAGCATGGCGCTTTAAATCAAGCAATGCTGCATTTTCCACAAGACCAATTTTAATCAATGCTTCAGCAGCAGCCTTCCTAATCGCCTAATATTCACTACTCAAAACTCTACCAAACATGGCACTAAATTTCCCAAAATCGCTTACTTCCGCAACCACGCCAATCTCAATAACACTCCCAATCAACACCAATACTGCGATTTAGCTTTGAACGACTCACATTTAACCAAATTTTCTCAAACCTCAACATCGCCTTCCTTAATAAGGACAAGTCGGCTCAAGCAACGCCTCAATCAAGACCGACAAACACGTAGCCGTGCCGACTGAGAGTTAAGGTCTTGCTCCGTAAAAAGAGCTTCCGAAAGGCTTACAGAGAGTCGAAAATGAAGGTTTGGTGACATGCGACGCAATGGAGGAAACGGCAGAGATGCAGCGCGTGAATGGCGGAATCCTCATCACGAAGACGGCGGAGGACGACCGTAAATTGAAAATCAGTCATGTCGATCGACACTTGAAAATCAGGTTGTGCCTTTTCCGACATGAAAATTATGGTAAACGTAGAGATCCTTACGCTCAAACGTAGGGTTCTCTGCGCTTAAACGTAGATAAGTTTAAGGCTTACAAAACATTGCGCTTGACCTTTGCTACGCTTAAACGTAGGTTTTCTACGCTTAAACATAAGGATATCTACGCCTAAACGTAGAAGACCTACGCTTAAACGTAGGAAAGTCAATCGATATTTTGAAATTAGCTACGTTTAAACGTAACAAACTCTACGTTTAAACGTAGGAAACCTACGTTTAAACGTAGAGTTTGTTACGGTTAAACGGTTCAAATTCATGCATTTCCCTTTTATCTTCCTTCTTTCTATCCCATTTCAAATTCTCATTGGCGATTGGCGATTTTTGGTGCGATTTTTGCAAGAAAGTTTCGAGTGCTTTTGAAGTCGAATTTCACAATCTCTCTAAGTGCAATGGCGGTTGAAAGCGAAAGGGTATGTATTTTCCCTAATATTCTTTTATAGTATGTCCGAAGCTTTTAAATTTAGTATGTGCTTGATTTCACTATAATATGTGCATGATTTCCGAATATATAGTTTGTGGTGGTCCTTGATCTGTTGATTGTGATTGTATGATTTGTCTTTTTCTGGGTTTAAGAAGGATTTTTGGGTTTTTGTATGAAGTTTCATACGTTTGGACGTATGAAGGATGCATTATGCGTTTGGACGTAGAGAAATGCAGGTCTCTACGTCTGAACGTAAGGATAATGCTTCAGGACTTAGAGATCTGCAGGTCTCTACGTCTGAACGTATGTTTTTCACGTTTGGACGTAGAGATGTCCGTGTCTCTACGTCAACGTAATATTTCTACGCTTGGGCGTAGAGATCTCAATTTCTACGTCTGAACGTATCTTGTCTACGCTTGGACGTAGGAAACTATGATTTGTACTTTATATTGAATTTAATGTATATGTTTTTCATATTGCTATTCGATTTGAATTAATGGGGCTATTTCTATTAAAATGAAGTGTAATGATATGTATGATAGGTTTTAGAAGTAAATTAATGTAAAATTATTAATATGTGAGAATATGTATGATAGTGTTATAATTTTTGATTTAATAATGTAGTGTAATTTATGATATTGAATTTGATAGAAAAATGGGAAATGGAAGCATGTGTACGGTGTTACATTGGGATTGATAATGTATATGTTATTTGATTGTGATTTATGTTTGCTTTCATTTTAAGGTAGCACGATAGTAGTATTACTAATGACCTAATTATGCCCTTGAAAGTATGGCTAACATGGGGAACAATAAAATGCCCTTGAAATTATGGCTAACAAGTATGTGAATTAAAAATTGAAACAAACAACAAACTATCATTGTTTGAAAATCCAAAAATCAATATCTTGACCTGAATTCCATGGTACGCCTCGGCCTTGATGAGGTTCTTAGAATTGCATGCTTTCCTAGGGTGTTTTCGATTCCTTCCGATCCATTGTGTCATGCCTAAGCTCCGTGCTTTGTAATGGGGCTCTGGTAGGTAGCTCGTAGAAAATTTCATTAGGTCCGCTCAATAGAGCATCTTTTCTTGTCCCCAAAGCAACTGGTAATCCTCACCGGAAGTGAGGCACCCTTTAGATTGAAAATATAAGGTCTGCATCCGCTGCCCAGACTCGTCTCCTCTGCTCTCCTCGTCATCATGAAGTATTCTATGACGTGGTAAAACCATATTATCTTCTTCTCTTACCCCTTAATGTTACAACAAAACAGAACACAACACAAAACAACGATGTTTCAAAGAACAAAAAGAGATGATAAGACATTTCAAGTGTATATATAAACACATATATATCTATATGTGTATATATATGTATACATATGTGTCTATATATGGGTATATACATGTACATATATATGTAGATATATATCTATGTATGTGTGTGTATATATATGTATACACACACATACATAGATATATATCTACACATATACATATTGGAGTAAATAATTACATATATAAGTACATATATATACACATATATCTATTTGTATATATATATATATACTTATATACACACACACACACACATATATATATATATACACACACATATATATAGTATATCTATATGTGTATATATATATACACACACACACATAGAAGGTAAGGGAAAAGTATATATACATATGTTTGTGTGTGTGTATAAGTATATATATCCTATTTACAATGTATATGTTCATGTTGACAGTTGGTTGGCCCTCATGGTACTGATGTATACAAGGTAAGGGAAAATTTGACATGGACTTTTAGAGGGGAAAAGTCCAAGCTCACGCAACTTCTCGAGATCCACATGAAAAGGATCGGATTTGAAGACACGTTGAAAAATGGGGTTTTTAAAGAATTTATTCAAATGTACGAGCACCGCGCTTCTCCTCCGTAGTCCGCCAATATGTATGTTTCAAGGCTATATATCCGAATATGCCTAATGAGTTGCGCTTTAGATTCGTGGCACGATTGCAAAATTCGGTAGGAGGGAGTTCAGCATGATGACCGGTTTACCGTTTGGTGATCTCCCAGAAGATCCCCAACCTTATTCAAGGTGTTTTGAAGAGGGGACATACGGCCACATCCATTTTCCTGACAATAAACCGATAACCATACCGGATATTGAGAAGTGGTTATTGGATGAGCAGGAGGATCCTGAAGTTCTCCAACGTGTCGGTTTAGTCTACCTTATTAACGGGATAATGATGGGTCACGATGAGACCAAATAGGTACCCGTTCGCTTTCTATTTGGTGGAGAATGTAGAAGACATAAACAAGTATCCATGGGGCACTTATTTGTGGGACCAGACTTTTAAGAAGATATGTCATTTGATGAACACATACAAGGACGCTTCACACAGGCGGGGGGTGACCGTGCGAGGGGTTATACATGCGTTACGCTTTGGGCTTACGAGACCCTCCCGACATTGTTTGCTTCGATTGCTGCGCCACCCTTAGAGATCCTAATGCAGCTCCTCGGATGTTGAGATGGAGTTGCAAAACTACCCCTCCGCAGCTGGAAAGGATTAGCGGCGGCGGCGTATAAGGTAATAAGCTTAATAAACATTGTTATTGTCTTTTAATTATATCCGGTTATCGTAAACATTTTGTTATTCTTAATTGTAATGTAATATACATTGTTTGCAGAGTCGTGATATAGGGTATCGATCGCAAGGGAAGCCGATAGGCGATTGATGCTAGGTAGGGGCATGGTGGATGCCGAGATTAACGAGCCGCCACGTGTGATCAATCGCCTGCAGCTTATTGCACGCCCTCCACTGACAAACAGCGATCCACGACTGCTTTACGCAGCGATCCACGACTGCTACACGCGAGCCACGACACTGCTACACAAGCGATCCACGACCTGCTACACACCAGCCACCCCATGCTACACAACAAATACCCCTCGCTTCAACACCTCCTACTTAATCCCGCTCATTACCATGCCTCTTCTTCACGGCGGCGTGCGTGCGACACTTCCTTCGTTCGGATGCTGAGGATGAAGATGACCAATCGATGAAGAGAGAAGAAGTCTGCGCCCTTTATAGAGCTCGAGGAGAAGGATTGATAGTGGGTTGAATGAGCTTAAGGAGGAAATTCGCCAGGTGGCTCAAATCGGCGAATGAGCATGGGACGATACTTCTTGAATCAAGGGATGATGCAAACGTTGTTATCCGAGATCGTAAAAAATTATATCATTGTCAAATTTTTTATGCGATAAATTTATTTGTTTGTATTATGATACTAACTGGGCCACATTTTTTTCAGACTACCCCTCATCGGCATCCATCTCCTCCACCTCCTCCATTTTCTCCACAGGTAAAAAATTATATCATTGTCAAAATTTAGTTATATGTATTATGATACTAACTGAGACACATATTTTTCAGACTACCCCTCATCGGCAACCATCTCCTCCACCTCCTCCACCTCCTCCATCTCCTCCACATGATACCTACCGGGATACACATGGTCAGCATGATGATCAAAGCTCACGACGACCAGGACGTTGACGTTCGGGTTTGATAAGATTCTTCTTTGAGTTTCCGAGCCCGTTGAAGAGGAGTGCATGGGAGGATTTCGTAGACGATTTATTGGTGGACGATCCTTATATGGATGCAGAGACTGGCGATGCTACGGCCTCTCCTACTCTCACACGAGACTACAGCCTCTGCTCCTCACGAGGCTACAGCCTCTCCTACTCCTCACGAGGCTACACCTCTCGCTTCTCACGAGGCTACTGACACAGAGGCTCATTTCACGACCATCGACTGCATCGCATCACGCTACAAGATATAGTAAGTAATTTGAATTTAAAATTCAAAACTATAGTAAGTTATTTAAATTATAATGTGAACAAGTATATAAGTTGATCATTTATTGAATTTTGTGTAGGCTGGGGTCCAAGTGAGAAACAATTGGGTAAACGCGGACGATGCTTCGATAGAAGATTGAGGACACGTCGATCGTGACCCGTCCACGTTATTTAAGCGATGGGTCGCACATAGTCGATTTTCCCGGAGATACCGTTGTGAGGGTGGACACCGCGAAAAAGTTTTCGGACGAGTTTGAAAACAAGTTCATCAAATGGTTCAATCAAGAAAATCCGCCCCCAATTGAAATTCCCGTCGGGATGTCAGCTGGTTTTCGCCTGACTCTACCGCTTCCCAAGGCTTGGTGGACACGTCTCCGCAGTCCACTTATGGAGTTGGAGGCTACGGTATATTCTTTTGACTTCACTTGCATATTTCTTATTTCATTATCTCTAACTTCAATTTTGAATACGTACAGCATGTGGATGCGTATATGGACTTGGTAGAACGCCAAATGGAATCATATCCAGCATGCTTCACACCACATTCACCCATTGCGTACTCAGATTTTGCTTATTATTGCGGATCAGTTGATGCACTCACAAATACTGAAGTGGGATGAAAACACTGTGATATACACTCCCTGGGCCATTACTACATCTCACTGGGCAGCCGTGCAAGTGTCTATTCCCCAATGGAAGGTTATGTTGTTTGATTGTCTGTCGGAGCAAAAGTACAAGCCTGATGTAGAAGCCAGCATCAATAGGTTGGGAGTTTCGTTTAGGAAAGTGTTCGAGACCGATGCACGATTATGTCAACTCCCAAAAATGGTTGATCCGGCGAAGCCTCCTTTGGAAGTGAAAATAGTAGAAGGCGTACCACAAATGCCAATTCCGTAAGTGTTATAAACTTCTAACTATTTATCACATTATACAATCTACACTATTCTGACACTATCCATTTTATACAGGGGTGATTGTGGGTTATACACGGCAAAATTCATTGAGCATTTGTTGCACAAGGAAGATTTTTCGCTCCTCCATCATAAGAACATGCCGTTGTTCGGAAAAAGTTTCATCAACTTTTTAATCAAATAGTACAGTTGTAAACTAATTTGTAGAAACATTGTTTTGGTGTATGTTAATTTTGGAATTTTTGGTGTATGTTAATTTTGGAAATTTTTGGTGTATGTTATATTTTTGGTATTTTGTTGTATGTTGGTAGCCATTTATATTTTTGGTAGTGTAATGCAAGACAAACTTGATACCGATTAATAACCGAATACAATCATTACTACAATCCATTAATAAAATACTACATAACAAAAATCAATAACAATCAATAACAATCCATTCTATACCACCATAACAAAAATCAATAACAATCCATTCTAATAACAATCCTACCGGTATTGCGTGCAACTAGCTCTGTTATGTCCCGGATGTTTACAATTGCTACACACATTTTGATGGCCTGGACGTTCCCATTCAGAAGGGATTCTAGTGGTATTAATTCTACCTCTTCTTGGTGCTCCACCGGCATCAAAGCGCATATCTCATATTAGGCACTCCGACTTTCATGTTTCTTACCGACTCTGAACATCCCAATCCTCTCTGTTAGGAATTGGATATATGCTAGCCATGTAAATCTCTTTAAAACATTCACCTATAATACGGTGAACAAAGTTCGGGTGGACTAATTCTGCGTGATCTTTGCGCGTCGCTATAGCATGCGTATACACGGTATTTCCATTTTCGAAATAACCACAATAACACTTCCTCTCTCGTAGATTTACCACCCCATGAAGCAAGTTATTTCCATGAATCTCAAATTCATCAAGGTTAACAAAGCTTAACCCGAACTTCCTTCTAGCGTAATATTCAAGCCACTATTTCATCGATCTCCGTGCTAACATAGTCGCACAATCAAGCGCCTTCGCCGCTCTATCATTATACCATCTCTGCGTTGTAGCTCTAATGAATTCCAAGAGGCTAGAAATGTGCCAACGACGAGCTCCTCTAATCGCACAGCTTGAAACTTTCAGCGTAATTGCTTGTCATTAAAGCGTATCTTTCCCGGAAATTTGGCACGCGCCACCGCTCAACACCTATTTCTTCAAGTTGTTTATATGCGCCAAGACATTGTGCCTTAATCAGGCGAACTTTCGGAGAAATTCGGCCTCCGAGAATGCGTAGTCGCTTTGATAGAATGTATCTTCACAAAAACCGTGATCTTTCCATTTTTGGTCATATTGCCTTTTAAATGATGATAGCAAACACCATGATATGCATCGGAAATACTGAACAACCGCATTTCTAATAGCCTGGTGTCATCCGGAAATAAAGCTCAACTTTTCATCATGGATACCTCCAATGGCCACCTCAAATGTCTCATGAAATACCCCATGAATCGTTGCATTCTTTTCAAAGAATACCGAAGGCTCTGAGGGAATAGGTGGTCACCGGCATCTACAGCAACAGCAATAAATAGTTGTCCGGAGAAACGGGTTTTCAGATGAGTTGCGTCCACACACAAAATAGGTCGACAATACTTGAACCCACGACGGCTTGCTCCCAAAGACATGAAACAACTGTCGAACCTTCCCAGTTATCAAGTCGAAAGTCAATATAGGTCCTTTCATTGGCCTCACGCACCATCCACAAGTACGAGGGTATCGCGTTGTAACACTCCGTCGGTGAACCTCTCACCATCATTCTCATCATCTCGTGAGCTCGGTATGCTTGGTCATAAGTCAACTGTACACTGTAAGTTGTGAGCATGTCCTCCATAATTTGTCTGGGCTTATACTCATTGCCGAGTTCTTCCATTTTCTGACTTAGCAGACTCGCAATAACAATAGGTGTTGCTTGTCGATTGTCATTATCCGAATTCTCTGAGAGGCACAAGTATGGACATCATTCAACGTTGTGATCTCAAATGTGCGTGTGACATCTGATTCACCTTCACCCGTTTCGCCCTTACATGCCATTTGCATGTATCGTTAAGACATTTGTAATACAAGCAACGTGTGTCCGACCTACCCAATCTCATCTGAAAATTGTTCGCAACCGCATACGATTTTATTTTCAAATTAAAATCTTCTTTTGAATCGTATTTCTTCCCAATGAACAATTCGTTCACGCCATTCATATGTAACGTACCGGTGGATAAACACCTCGGTAAATCATCATCTTCAAATGTGGGAATCCTCCATGAATAATCTTCTCGCACGCGCTTGCCCTAAAGACGTGCACCCCGATTATTGTTGTCAACTCTGCCGGTTTGATCGGTTTGTATTTGAGGTGCAAACGGAGAAGCCAAAAAACTAGTTCTTGATCCACCAAACATATTATATGGTCATTGGATGGGTGGAACACGACTACTTGAAGGTTGGTTAGGAGGATCTTTGAAGCGAATGGTGTGGTTGGTCGCTTATGACAATATTACGACTACTTGAAGGATGATTTGACAGATTATGACTTGGTCTTACTTGGTTCATACCGAACGGGTTGGTCCGAAGCTTCACCAAGCCTTTGTGTAGCAACATTGTTTTCATACCCACTACATCCATATTGTTGCTCGAACGGATTAAAATTTGGATATGTGGCAAGTTCTTGTACCGGAGAAGGGAAATTTCCAATATCGTAATCCGAGTATTGTTATCATCCGGGACATTGCAATCTTCATTTAAATCAATGCCATCATCCTCATCATTTAAATCAATGCCATCATCCTCCTCATTTATCGGTTCATTGTTTGCCTCCACCGTGTAGCATTCACACAAAAATTACATTCTTACTCTCATAGGCCGCTCGATGTAACCATTTAAGGTCTCGCTGCCTAAGATATCATCAGTGGTATATTTCCACACTACCGTAAGTAAACAACGCTTTTAGGTTGAGCTTTGAATCGACCGATCAATACCAAGCCTCGAATGCATTTTATCCAATAACGCATTCAATCCTATTCTCTTTGGGACAAATAACGAGAACGCCGATCCATTTACATGATTCCACCGGTTATAGATAGGATCGTGACGTAATTTCTCCGTTGAACGGCATAACAATCATAGTGTTGCGATTATCCATTATAAACAAACAAAAAAAGAAGACAATTCAAGTCATTATCAACTCAATCATTATCAACTTAAAAACAACTTTCATATTTCAAAAAAAAAAAAAAAAAAAAAAAAAAAACAACTTTCACTCTAATTGTAAATGTGATCCTTTTCCAATGACAATGGTCTCTGTACCAACAGAGCCATTTTCGATCTCATTTTAGGTAGAATAAAGACTCACGATGGACGATCAAACCATCAATATGGACATATCCATTACTACCAACAACAAATGTCCCAAATTCTCAAAACTATAATACCAAATCAACAATACCAAAGTTTACTACAATCGAACAATACCAAAGACTCAAACACACTATCATAAACAACCTACTTAAAACACACATTTCGGTTAAATACATATCATTACTACAATATAAATAAAACATAATCACTACATAAAACACACATTTCGATAATTACATATCATTACTACAATATAAATAACATAATCACTACTTAAAACACACATTTCGGTTAAATACATATCATTACTTACACTACACCTAGTAATTAAACCCTAAACAATAACACTAATTAAACCCTAAACAATAACACAATACTTAAATGTATAAAATTACATAAACAAATTTACTAAACAAACATTTCGTAGGTGTATAACATAATCACATTGAGCACTTGAATTAAGACAAATTACATAGCAAAAAACTTACCCATTTGAAAAATCTACGCTTAAACGTAAATTACCTACGTTTAAACGTGAGGAAAGATCTTTGCACCGGTTATGTGTTTTACATTTCACGCTTAAACGTAGATATTTTCACGCTTAAACGTAACAATGCTCTACGCTACTATATTTTTCACGTATCCGAAAAAGCGCAACCTCGATTTTTCGTCATCGCGCCCGACACGACCGATTTTCCAATTTACGAGGACAAATGGAGAGAAGTTTAGATAGGTAAAGAGAAAGTGAATCCCCGTGATGAAAAGCAAGCACCGATATTAAATTAGATTGTCCTTATAACATAATAAGTTTTTGGAGTGTCCTAAATGATCATTAAGTCTCTAACGACGGCCTTATAACTAATAACCACTTATTAGTTGAGTTCCAATATATACATAAATTTGGGAATAAAGGAAATTTACTGAACAGAAAAATTCTTATCTTAGTATAAAATAAGTAACGTAAAAAAAGTACTGCCATGTGTTAAAAAAAAAGTACTGCAATCTAATCTAACGTCATTGTCATACTGTTTAGACCTACTAGACCTAGACCTACTAGACCTAACCTAGGACATTGTAATAATCCTTTTATTATAACAAAAAAAAAAAAAAAAATAATAAAAAAAATGAAGAAGTCAATCTATTCTACCCTCTCGGCCTCTCCCCATCGCCTCTTCCTCCTCTACCCATCTCCTCTTTCTCCTCCACTCCTTTGATATCTCCGTTTGGTTTCAGAAAAATCCTGTGACGGCTCTATTTCCTCCTCTCCTTTGATACGTATATCCGTTTGGTTTCAGAAAAATCATATGTCCTAGGATACAACACTCCCTTGTTGATGAATTAAACGATGAAACACTTAGATCGGACCTCGATGTATAAGCACAGGGGTTTGGATTTAGAAAAGCTTCGATGCATGACGTGTATGGACACAAGAACCAACAACGGATCTGTAGTAGCAGTGGGGGAAGCCAACAACGGTAACAAGATTTCAATTTTAACAACAACAACCTTTATCTTTTTTTCCTTCAATATTTATCTTGCAAAATTTTGACTTTTTAGATTATTAATCTATCTGAATGTAAGGTGGGATGCCATGGAGGTCACAGGTGTGGTGTCCGGTGGTGTTATTCCGGCAAGCTGTATTGGGCTCGACGGTACCTTCCTTCATCTCTTTCCGTTTTGTTTTTGAAAGATGCCAAATTTATCAGGTTTTTTTTTGTTTGTTTGTTTATGTGTTTGTGTTCTTTCATCCTATTCTCTTCCATTTTGTTGTTGAAAGATGCCAAATTTATCAATTTTTTTCTTTCCAATTTAAAAAATTCAGCGGCTGTGTTGTCTTTCCGGTGTTTAAATTCTGTCCATGACATGGAAATTTGTATTGTATACCGTTTTATGCCTAAACTTTTTGCTTTCTGAGATTTTTATGATTGTGAATGCTGCCTGCAAAAACTTTTTCGATCTTGTTAACAAACACTGCTCCCAGCAAGATTTGATCTTTTCAACAAACACTGCTCCCAGCAAAACTTTGATCTTTTTCCGATTCCGAACGATCCCTGCTCCCAGCAAAATTTGATCTTTATCCCGATTACGAGCAATCCCTGCTCCCAGCAATATAATCTTTTCCCGATCCCGAATGATCCCTGCAAAAATCTAAACTTTTCGTGATTCCGAGTGTTCTTAGTAGTCCCTGCAAAATCTGAACCTTTTCCAATTTTGAATGCTCTCAGCAAAGTCTTTAACTTTTTGCAATTCCGAATGCTATAGTATAGAATGGACACCAGAAAGATTCTGACGTGGTTTCAAGTGACTACAAGTTGCCCCATGTTTGGATCGACTTGGAAGTGACTGCGAGTGTTTCACTAGCATCGCGTTGGTATGGTTCGTTTTCTTCTTTCCGTGGAGACGTGGATCATTGACATTCATCAGTTCTGGTTAACGCAAGTGTATCTATACTTGGTGCAAAATGAGGGATAAAAGGATTTCAAGCGTTCGAATGATTTTCAGATATTTACCATATACTACATTACGGGATTGCCTTCTGTTCTAGATTCTAAACGTTTTTCATGCATTTTATTAGCTGATTAAGGTTATATCCCTTGAGACATTCTCCATCGCCCTAGCTGATTCTTCCCCCTTTTCTTATTGGTGACGGATGTTTGTTAATATAGTGCACAGTTAGTAGGATGGAAGAATTTTCTGACTGAAAATTTAATTGCAAGTGCTTTTTGTTGCAGGCAATTGGCAATGATATCGACTATGATGATTGAGGAATACCATAGGTGAGCACCCTGGCATTACATTCCATATTTTTTTCCTTAATATTTTGTGTTGGCAAGTTCGTTAAGGTTTTTAATACTTGCAGCTTTGTACGTGGGAGATTACCTAATGACAAGCCAGACCCTGTTTTGAGAACTCTATAGCTTAGCTTGCCTTATAGAAAGTTGTAAGTCCTTTTGTCCAAATATCTATGACATATTCTTCTGTCTTCTCAAGCCTAATTCTTGATCTTATATTATGATAAAAACAGATTTTTACGAGTGCTGATAAGATCTATGCCACAAAAGCCCTCAATAGATTTTGGCTGGAAGGCCAAAACATATGTTTGGAGACACTAAATCCTATCTCACGAAGTCGCTGCTGCATCAGATGATGAAGGTGACATTGAGATCATTGGCTCGTCACTTTCACCTATTTTAAAGAGTACTACTGGCAGTTCTGAGATTTCTTACATTGTTGATCATTTTGCACAACCAGATCCCAGTAGAGAGCTATGTTTCCAAAGACCCCTATTGTGTACCTTAACCTCATGTATTTTGTGATTTACTCATTTACTCCATGCCTACGTTTTGTTTACCTTTAGGAAGACCTTAACTAGGATCGCTCCAATTTTCCCATCCTCCCCACAACCACCACCACACACGGGATATTAAAAAACAGATGAAGTTGTAGATTATTTTTGACTCGTGAGACTACCGGTCAATGCTAAAGCTTTGATTTTTGGGATTCAAAACCCAATAAATGTTGTGCTAGGCATTTCTTGAAGCTTTCTTTCTTTGAGCCTTATATATATATTGCTGTTGTACGATTCGAAAGGGTGTTCCATTAAAAGAAAAAAACTGACAACCTCTTTGGAAGAGTGACTTGTCAAAATTTAATGATCATATAACATGCATAATGGTTGATGTAGAAGATCTACAACAAAGAATTAAAACAAGAGCTAAATCCATTTTTTTTAAATATTTCATTCTTGAAAATGGATAAATATTACATAATGCCCAACATTTATGGGACTTAGACTATATATAGGCTTAAAAATCCATTTAGATTAAACCGTATACCTATTGACTAACTTAAACAATAATAAAATATTAGGCTATCTTATGGGAATTCTGTGCGCAGAAAGGTGGAGTCTTCAGGATTGTAAAATTGTTAACAGTTTGTGTTTGCTGAATATTGCATTAAAATTTTCCATTTTCTTCCTCTGCATTATGTTAGTATATGTTTTTTAGAAGCTCCTGACTCATTAGCTTACAATCTCCTTTTTATATTTACAGGGCAAATGGATCAACTCTATAATGCATTTTCTTTACTTGATGTTGATGATAACGAGGATATAGAGCAGACTATAGTTGCTGATACCAGAGGTTATTATTGAACTTATTTCTGGAAGACATGTATGGTCGATTTAGATATATTTATATTTGAAGCTGTGTCTTGTGACCAGGACACAAAATGAATGGGAACCTTTGTGTTTAGCTATAAAACCGTTGCAACTTGCCAGTGACTTGAGGTGAAGACTGTGAGTTGCCGAAAGTGTTTGTTAGAAAAAGCATGGTAAGGCTGTTTAGATTTGACCCAGCATTCTTGACCTTGCACATTGCACATGCAGATGCTTCAGTGCTCCCTGCTTCCGTTAGGTCAGAATACGAAAAACAGTCGATATTGTTCACACCACCATGTATCACATCACTGGGTGTTTTCCCATGCAAGTACAATTAGGTAATGCTTCTAATTGACCTATTTGTTTTTCTCTCGTAAATGCCATTGTTTCTTGCTTTTATCCTCCGTTCTTGTCGTTTTTATTTTCCCTTGAATTCGCCGAGTTCTTCCCTGGACTTGTTATCTTCATAGTGTTTTGGTTTGAATAGCTACTCTAAATTGGGACTAGTATGGTTTTCCTTAGTTTCAGTAGTGTAATCCTTCAATGGTGACAGTTTCGTCCCCTTTTCTCCTGAATCACTGGAGTTGCAGATTGTATGTCGTGTGATTGAAATGATTATTTTACCAGGAAAACATAGGCTTGTCTAGGTTTTGTTTGAGGAGACCTCAACTAGGAGGGCTCCATTTGTCTCATCCCCCCCCCCCCCACCACCACCACCACACACACACATGTATTAAAAAACAGATTAAGTTTGACTCGTCAGACTACCGGGGCTATTGCGAATGATCCTAGATGTGCATAGCTGTCGAGAAATGTTAGCGTGTATGCCTAGTTTAATGCTAAAGCTTTGATTTTTGGGATTATAAACCCAATTAATGTTGTGCTAGACATTTCATTAAGTCTTCTTTCTTTCAGCCTATATATCTATGTAGAAACGTGAGCTCACAATGTGCCATGTTAGTATATACAACACATAAATTACATCTACACGTTTCTTTTCTCTTTCACGTAGTAGGGGTGCATATGGTGAAAGAGAGTAGAAATATGTGGCTACAATGCATTATGCCTAATTTTGGTCAGTAAAAGCAATTTTTTAATCAATCCACTGGGTTTTCAGCTTGCAGATCAGCGGCTTTAAATACACCAACCCATTGCAGATACTATTGTACCTTCACCGTCGAAGGCCTTAAGGGTATGTTGTTTTTTGCCATTTCCACTAATGAATTGCATGAACTTCTCTTCCTATGCTCTCTTCATATGTTAGTCTTCTTTTTTGCAGGTTGGCTTGGATTATGTCCCCTTGGAATTGGTGGATTTGACTTGGAAAGGTTGTTATCTTTTTCTTACTGCTTGAACCGGTTTTCACATAGGTTTTGCTTTTGTTTACTGATTTGCTATTGTTGCTTTCTTGTTCTATCAGTGACATGTATGTTAGACTGGAGTTATTAAGAAATGTGAATAGAGAAGTATGCTTTAATAGTTCTCCCTGTTTTACAACATGTCTTTTGACCAGCTAAGTTAGTGGTTATTATTATTAATTGAACGAGCTGCAGTTTAAACAACATGCTTTTATGCTGCGTGTTACCATATTTGTGTGTAGTTTGTGGTGATTCTTTAAGATAAGCAAGGCTAGCTTAAGTTACAGTTTAATAACAGCGAGTACAATCCTATTTAATTGCTATTTTAAATGTTGCTGTATTGCTATTTTACATGCATTTGTTCCCGTTTATTGTCCATTTGTACCCACATTGTGGTGTCAGTGGTTATTCTTTAACACAAGTAAGGTGAGCTTAAGTTACAACTTAACTGTGGTTACAATAATGCTTTATAACAATTATTGATGCTTTTTGTATTACAATCTTATTAAGTGTTAGTCTTATGTGGTTTAATGTGAGCTAAGGTAATCTTGGTACTCAATGTGAGCACTATATTGTCCAAGTGCTTAAGTTTGTTTTCCTTATATTACGGAAAAAAACTTGCCTGGCCTAATAAGTTGTATAGAAGTTATATTGCATTGTACTAGGGATTCAAAAATATCATAAAAAAAAAAATAGCTCACATTTTCCATAATAATGATTCAACAAACAATCCTTTAGGAGGAGTAAGAATTGTTCAGTATTGCAGAAAACTAAAAGGTCAAATGTGCCAGCTTTCCATACTTTGAACGAACATATGCATGTTATACAGTCCTTTTCAGGAGTTAAAATAGCCGCTACACATCTAACATGGTTCACTTTTTAAGATGAAATTAGATGTAAAACTCAATAGAAATCCACGTTTTGAGTTTCATGTTTGATATCAACATGTACATATTCAGTGTACTTAAGTGTTTGCCATGTTGTAGTTAACCATGTTTTTTTAGAAGCTTCATGTACTCGTCTTTTGCTCCTCTGTCATAATAATCAGTTTAAGGTACTCACGTCTGAGTCTTTCTTGTGCCTTAAACTGATTTCGTATTATGCAGCTAAAAAGAAAAAGGGCATCACTTCTGACCCAATAGTGGAGAATGGACACCAAAAAGACTCGGACGTGGTTTTAAGCAAAGCAATTACTAGTTGCCTCTTGTTTGGATCGTTTTGGAAATGACTGGGTAAGTCTTTCATAACTGGGGTATCCTTTTTGTCTTCTTTGTACAGTTGCGCTTTCTTTGTTTGAAAAGCCACAATCGTGCCTTGTAGTCAGATGTTAACTTATATGATATATTGTATATACATCTATAATTGTGTAAAGGCTTTTTTTGCCATGTAATAGACAATGCCTTATAAATTGAAGTTGTGTTTTGATGGCATCTGAAGCCAGTTTGGGGGGTCGTTGATGACCAATGGAACCTAACAATGCCATGTTTTTTGTAATGGATGATTGGATATAATGTATTTAACCGTGTATTTTACATTTTTACCATTGTATTCACTATTAAGAGATGTACACTATTGTTGATATTGACAGTTGAAGATTGAACAGATTGATGTTATTAATTTATAGCTGAAAAGATATTATAATGTGAATTGGGCGTATTTGTCACTAGTTTATTTTATATATGTCATATTTTCAGGGATTTGGAGCGGTGGTCTGTTTAGTGCCTCTTTTTACTCTATGTAAAAGAGTCTGAAATTGATGTTTTCATCTTTATCTTTTCTCCTCCATTTCCCGCTTTTAATTGCTCTCTGAATTTCCACCTCCTTCAATTTCTCCGTGTTTAACTTTTCAGTTTTCTCCGGCATCAGCCCCCAGCTAATACTGACAATGTTCAAGGCTGATAGTAGGCCTGGGGTTGAATTCTAAAAGTGTTCATGTTTGTTGTGTTGTCTAACCGTTGGGGATTGTTATTATTTCTATTAATAGATTTTTATTATCTATTTTTATTTTATTCGACATGCAGTGTCTGCTGATGGAACATATCCACCTTCCGAGTCACTTGTTGGTTTGAATCGAGCACTAGATGTAGAGCTGGCCAGAAGAATCATCGGAAAGGGGTTTTCATTAGATAGGTGTGGGGTCTCTGCTTTGTCAACGTCTAGGTAATTCCCTCTCTCCACCTTAATTTTACCCTAATAAATATACAATGCTTTTATATAACGAATTAATAAAAATTCTTCAATTCCTTTGCTTTGAGTTCAATTTGCATGTTTCTACTTTTACGGTAATCTAATTATGCATCATTCGTGTACAGGGCCCTTAACATTCAAGGGTAAGGGGCTTGTTGTTCGTGCTTCAATTCAGGTACACGTTTTTCTCTGTAATAGAAAATCTTACGTGTTGGTGTTTAGCTTTGCTGTTAACATACATACTCTCTATTTGCACATTCAAGCTGTTAAGACTTAATTAATGAGAAAATAATCTTAAAACTGTAGTTAACTTGCCAGTTATTTCAAAGGATGTTCTAAAGACATTAGTAGGTGTAAATGACGAATCTAAAATTGGCATCTTAGGTCGTTCAACCACCCATCCTTTGAATACACACACTTGCAATCTCAAGTCGAAAGTAAAAAAAAATGCTCTTGGATGAAAGAGGCATGTTGTGATTGAATGTGAGGAAACCATTATCACTTTTGAATAACGACTTTAATAGACAGTAGAAACTCGTCATAGCAATAAAGATATGCTTAATTAATTTAAGTCGGCCAAAGAAAATGGCTAAGCTTCATCCACAAAGGAAGCATTAACAGTTAGATATATTGTGACAAATGAGAGTCCCTCAACAGACTGGACACCGCCGGTTTTAAGTTTATCCAGTCATTGTCTCCTATATTTGGGACAATAAATTAAGAAATGGAATCTACTAGGTGTAATCTATTTTGGTCTATAACAAACTTAATGAAGATAAGAGGATACAAATGCAGTTATAAACATGTACCATTAGCTAGCTTGGAAGGGTATGGTTTAATATCAATTCAACACTTTCAGCATCTCATTCGGAATGAAACATGAAACTGTCACTAGGCTAGACACGGCAGCCTTACTCCATGAAAAAGACCAAGGAAAAATAACTAAATAGAGAAACACAATCAAAATAACTAAATGAAGAAACACAATCAAAATAAAGTTGCATCAAAGCTACATAAAATGACCGCGTCCTCTAGCGGCTGCCCAACCGCGTCCTCCTACGGCGGCCCAGCCACGTCCTCTAGGAGCGGCGTCCCAACCGCGTCCTCGCCCAGCTCCAGCGGCGACCCCACCGCGTCGCCCAGCAGCGGCGGCAGCCCCGCCGCGTCCGTCCTCCTCCTCCAGCAGCGGCGGGGGTCGGCCCGCCGCCGTCCCACGACCAGCACCAGCAGCGGCGGCGGCCCGGCCGCGTCCTCGACCAGCAGCGGCAGCGGCGGCCCCGCCGCGTCCTCCTCCAGCACCAGCAACAGCGGCGGCCCCGCCGCGTCCTCCTCTAGCACCAGCAGCAGCGGCGGCCCCGCCTCCTCCAGCAGCAGCAGCGGAGACCCTGCCGCGTCCTCCTGAAGCACCGCCCTGTTGAACATTACAGAAGAAACAAAATTTTAGCCATGTATAAGAAAAATTACAATATTCACTAAACCAAAAATCTAGCAACACACATTCTGCCACCAAAAGGTTACTAAACTATATCATCTTGGATATTAAGAGACATGTTAAACTAACCATGCATTTTATAATTCTTAGCGGCACATTAAAATAACAAACACAACCAGGCGGTTGTAGATATTGATACAACCAAGTTTGGAACATAGTTTATTAAAAAAATCAAAACCAACAACGGTTGCAACAAAACATAAATGAAAAAGTCTTAATTCCCCGAAGCGTGGTTGTAGATGTTGATACAATCAATCTTGGAATATAGTTTAATGAACGTTTTGGTGGGTTGAGCCCTTGTAGAGAATTAGTATTCTAATTAATGTTTTATGTTTCTCAAGAATGTTTTTGTGTAGTTGTATGTGTAATATACGATATTGTTGAATTATGTTGATTATCTTGTTCTTTTCTGTTGAAATGTGTTTATTTAATGCCTTTCTTGGTCCTTTAATCTAGGCTTAGTACCTGTTTAGCTAGCTGCTTAGTTTATTTAAGTAAATCCTGTACTCTCCGTTGCTGTTGTGCAACTAGCCGTTGTGGCTCTTTTCTATATATGTTGTAAACTCACTTATCCTACCCTATATGGATTCTAATAATTTTTGAATATCTTTTTCTCAATTCTTACCCGATAAGAATAATGTCTTCTATTCTTATATTTTTACATGGTATCATATACTTAAGGTTCAAATTTTTTTGCTGCTATCTTTCATTCTTTCTGAATGGCAACTGAGCAATCTTATGAAGTTAACTCAAGGGAAGAAGTCAGCTCATATGCTTTTTCCTGGAACTCTTAACCCTCTATGATACCATTCTCCAGGCACAAGCTCAACGGTGACAACTTTCTCCGATGGTTCATATCTAAGACTCTTCATCACTGGGAGAGGAAAAGAAGAGTTCCATACTGGAGAAAGCGAGGCTCCAAAGGCTGAAGATCCATCCTACAAGAATTGGAGAGTGGAGAACAACCTTGTTATGTCCATTCTGCTAGGATCTTGGACTCCAGTCACACAGAGAATTTCATTCTCTATGATACTGCATAAGAAATCTGGTCTACAACTAATGAATTGTATTCCCAGAAAGATAACGCTTCTCCTCAATATGAAATTGAATCAAGGCTGTGAGACATAAGGCAAGGCAGGGGGAGATGTCATGGCAGGAACTTGACCACTTTTAAAGTATAAATTGGCGATCCATTAAGGATGCCAAGATATACAAAAATCTAAAAGATTAGAAGAGAATTTTTAAGTTCTTGATGGGCCTCAATCACACACTTGATGATGTGACAGGTAGAGTTCTAAGCTCCAAGCCTCTTCCATCTATCAAAAGTGTTTTTGCTGAAATAAAACACGAGGAAAGTAGGAGGAGACTAATGATGAATGGGAACAATGTTCCCAGCTCATCTGCTCTTGAGAACATTGCTATATTCACCAAATCTCTCCCAAGTCCAACTCAGAAATAGAAAGGAAGAAGCCTCCGTGATCACCGCAAGAAAGCCGCCACACCAATGAAACTTGTTGGAAAATCCACGGCAAACCTCGCTAACTAGAACTAGCCAGGCAAAACCGTAACCCTGAAAGGTCCGGTAGATTCGCCACCATCGAGGAACATAAGTCCGAAGGAACTTCAACATGGAGCGAGATAAGCGCCTTGAAAAGGCTCCTATCATCTCAAAACCCTCGACAACTACTCGTGGAGCCACGGCTAATACATGTGTGTGTTTTAATGCTTATACTGGTAACCATATTCTCAAGAATGTCTGGATTGTGGATTCAGGGGCATCCAATCATATGACTAGAAACCATGAACTTTTCACCAAGACATTTGACTGTAAACAACCCCACAATGTGAAATTTGCTGATGTTTCTGGAATTGGGGATATCCCATTATATGAGAATATCACTCTGAAAATTGCATTTTATGTACCTAACCTACAGTGCAATTTATAGTCTGTTAGTAGGTTCATAAAGAAATTTAAATGCTTTGTGATTTTTATACTAATGGGTGCTAGTTTCAGGATTTGACTTCACCGGAGGAGATTGGAAGTGCTGAGGTTCATTCTAGATTGTTTATTTTCAAGAATTCTTATTCTAGCAAGCTTACTGACGATTGGGGTTTGGTATTTGTAAACTAGCTCATCCTTTAACAATATTATGCTTCTTCACTACAAGCATATGAGATCTAATTCTCCTAAAGTTTTATATCAGCCTTCCACTCTTTTTACTTTGTTTCACAGACTTAGAAAACTAGTTAGCAGAAGAGATTGAAAACTTCCTCATTCATTTGAGAATGGTGCTGGTACAATTATTTATCCAACACAATCTAATGTAAAAAGATTCTCACACTTAACTAGTGCTATTACATAGTGACACTTAACAACACACACGGACCAATAGTAGGACAACACATATAACTCATTATCTTAACACCCCTCTTAAATTGAATATGGTAAATGTTGAACATTCAGTTTGTCTCTGAATGACAAGAACTTTACTTCGGATAGTGCCTTAGTGAAGAGATGTGCATGCTGATCTCAGGTAGGAATGTGCCTCACATCTAACTTGCCCTCAAGCACTTGATTTCTCACATAATGTATATCAATCTCAATATGCTTGGCTTTAGATTGTTGAACTGACTCGTGCAAGGAATTCAACACTAGTATTGTCACAAAGATATGACATGTTTCTTTGCCATTCGATCCCAAGTTCGATAAAGTAAGGACTTTAGCCAGGCTATATCAAGAGCAAAGATGTGCCAAGCTTCTATATTCGCATTCGATGCTTGATCTTGAGACAACTTGTTGCCTTTTGGAATGCCAAGATACCAGACAAGATCCTAGGTAGATGCAGTGTCCTGCGACTGATTTCCTTTCAAATGGACAACAACCCTATCCTGCATCTGAATATGCTGTGATATTCCGGGTGCCACCAGCCTTGAAGTGCAAGCTGTAGTTGAGAGTACCTTTGATATACCTTAAGAGTCTTTTTAGAGCCTGCCAGTGCACATCTCTGGGATCATGCATGAATTGACTGAGGGAGTTGACCACATATTCTATGTCTGGTCTTGTGAAGGTCATATACTGCAATGCTCCAATGATACTTCTCTTGAAACCTGCATTCCCAGAAACTGACTCACTTCCCCCATCTCTTTCAGTGGAAACCTGGAATGCAAAAGCCCAATAAACTTGTCAATGTATTTAGAGGAGTCACCAATGATTAAAAAGTCATCCACATACACCGAATGTACAAGACCACATCACTTGTCTTTTTTAGAACAAAGTAAGAAGTATCGTAAACCGCCATTTGAAACCCCATTTTACCGGTTGTGTTCTTAGTTCTTCAAACCAGGCCCTAGGTGCCTGCTTCAAGCCATATAAAGGCTTTATTCAGTTTGCAAACATACTCGGGTTTTGTTGCACTAGTGAAGCCTGTTGGTTGTGGCATGTATACAGACTCCTGCAATCTTCCATTCAGGAAGGCATTATTGATGTCTACCTGTTTGGGCCAGTTGGTAGTCACAACAACATACAAGAAAACCCTAATGGTAGATGCCTTTGCCACAGGGCTAAAAGTCTCTGAATATCCACCCATTCTTGCTGTGAGTACCCTTTGGCTACCAACCTAGCCTTGTACTTGAAAACAGATCCATCAGGTCTCTATTTGATCTTGAAGATCCACTTGTTTCCCACAAGATTGTGATGCACTGAGGGAGGTAGTAGCTCCCATGTTTGGTTGGCAAGCAGGGCATTGTATTCCTCTTCCATGGCTTGCTTCCAATGAGGCTGAGACAATGCCTTTGATACAGTTGATGGTTCAGAAGGTAGGACACAGACACATTGCTCAGTGACAAGAGAGAAAATAGGCTTAGGTTTGAAGATACCCGCCTTGGATCTAGTTTGCATGGGATGATTGAGCACATGTCGTGTGGTGGGGAAGAAAGGCATTTGCTATTGGGGAGGGTGATGCAGGCTGTGATGCAGGGGAGATAGAAGGTGTGTGTGTGGTGGGAGGAGGAAGAATCATGTGAGACAGACTGGGAAGAATCTGGTTAGAATCTAGTGAGAAAACATGGGAGGGAACATGAGGAGAATGGTTACCTGGAGTTGAAGCTGGTGTAGACAAGGGAGTATCAGCAGCAGGTGGAAGGATTGATGTGGAGATGATGTGAGATTGAGGGAGTAGACTTGGACATGGAGGTAGGATGAAGGGACTGATAGGGAAATTCCTGCTCATTGAAAGTAACATGTATACAGATGTACACTCTTACCAGTGACATCCATACACTTATGACCTTTGTGCAGATGACTTAGACCAAGATACGCACATTTTTGAGTGTGATACATGACCTTATGAGTGTGGTAAGGCCCGTGGTAGGGAAAACAAGAACAACCAAATGTTTTAAGGAGATCATAAGAGGGTTTGTGAAAGACAAGCTCATAGGGAGTAGCATTACGAAGGACAGGTGTAGGCAGGATGTTAATAATAGACACATCATGCAAAAAACTATCCCACCAGTACTTTTGAGGCAAGGATGCTTGAGCCAGTAAGGTCAATCCTACTTCTACTATATGCCTGTGCTTTCTCTCAGATCTCCCATTTTGAGGATGAATGTGGGCAGGGATGTCTAAACACTATTCCACATTTGGCAAGGAAGGGTTCCCAGGTCATGTACTCCCCTCCCCAATTAGATTGAACAGTTTTAATTTTGGTATTCAACTGATTTTCCACTAGGTTCTTAAAGGTAAGAAAGACATCATAAGCATCAGATTTTAGTTTTAAGGGATATATCCATGTGTACCTACTGTAGTCGTCAATGAAATGAATGTAATATTGATAGCCATTTGTGGATTTGATTGGGGATGGTCCCAGTAGGTCGGTATGAATTACCTCAAGAATATGAATGCTCTACTATTAAGAATGAAAAGGTGTAGCATGCAATTTACCAAGTTGAAAGCATCACAACAAAAGAAAGTCGATCATTGATAGCATTACTGACTCTTAAAACTTGATTCGGGACTTTAACGAGGGTCCTAATCATATGCCAAACAATGGCCTGATTATTCGAGAACTAGGGCCAACAAGACAAGCAGATAACTGATTGGATTGAAGGGAGCTCAAAGTTTGCTTGATCTGGTTCAATGGCCTTGACTGGCTGAATCTTGTATATGCCATTTTCCAAGGTTCCTTCCGGTAACACCTTCTTTGACACTTGATCCTTAACAAAACATTTAGAGGCAGGAAACTCAATTAAAACAGATTATCACCACAATTTTGAAACACTAAGAAGGTTTTTTTTTTGGATTTTTAGAACATGTAGAATATTGATAAATGAAGATTAGGTTCTAATCTTGTGTATCCTGTGAGTGAGCAATGTGTAAGTGACTACCATTTCCAATAATCAAAGTATCATTACCTTCGTGATTTAGATCTCAAAGAAAGATTACCAAGGTCAAAGATAAGCAAAGACATGGTTGGATGCTCCACTGTCAGCATACCATCCTGAATCAGAAGTCATATCTAGTGAGGCAAGATAAGCAGCCATTTGTCTTGAATGCTGCTGGTTGGAGGCTTGATTTGGTGGCACATAGTCCTCCTCAAACCCGTGATAGCAAGCTGCAGCAATGTGACCAGCTTTTCCACAGATTTGGAAAGTTGGCATGGGGCCTGTATTGACATTGTTGTTTTTGCCTCAACCACCTCTTCCTCTCGATCTTCCTCTTCCACCATTGGATCCTCAACCTCTGTTAGACTGATTGTATCCACCTCTAGCCTGGGTTCTCGGACCCGTGTTCGCCATATTTGTTGTGGGTGGCCTGTGTCCAATGCTCTAGGTGGATTAAAACGAGCAATCAGTCTCTCATGTGTAGTTAACTGTGCTTGAGCTTGTGACCATGCCATTGACTGCATCCTAGAGGTTATAGTTACAATAGCAGATTCATATTCCCGGGGCAAACCTCCTAGTGTGGCCAATATAAGCTCAGAGCACGAAACAGGGTATCCTGCTGCTGCTAATCCATCAGAGAATCCTTTCATTTTGGCAAGATAATCAGGCATAGAGCATGACCCTTTGGTAGTTTTATTGAGTGCATCCTTAATTTCAAGAATCTTAGATTGAGCCTCGACTATTAAATAATGTCTCCAAAGTAACCCATACCTCATGCAGAATTACATCCTACAACTTCATGTAGAGCCTGCTCACCATAGACCACTGAAGCCACCCAAGAAGGAGGTTATCTCAGAGCCATCCATTCATCATACGCAGTGTTTCTGGAAGTGTTTTGGGGGTAAGACGGCCCTAGTCTCCCAGATCAGAGGTTGAGTACATTGGTGGTTTATTGGTTCCCTGTATATGATCCTCTAGCTTGTGCCCTCGAATGACCGGTGGAATTGTGTACCTCCATAGCAGATAGTTGTTCCTATCTAACTTGATCTGTGATGTTCTCATGACAAGCTGTGATCCAAACTGAGGTTCAGGATTGAGAAGAAAATTTGGTGTGGCAGGGATTTGATTCTAAAGAATGGTGAAGATGGAATGTAAGGTGAGGACAGAGGAACTTGCATCTGTGGGAAGCTTATTCCGGTGACTAGAAAATTCATCGGAGAAGATCGAATTTGAGTAGTGGTAATGACAAGAGTAGAAGATGGTGCCGAATCAGAGCTGAGATTTGTGCACCGGTGGTGAGAGGCGGAAACCCATTAGGATGTGTGATATCAAACGTCGTTGTTGGAACGACGCCGGAGGGCTGGCCGGAAGACATGGCCGTCGTGGCTCTGATACCAACTTAGAAAACTAATTAGCCGAAGAGAATGAAAACTTCTTCATTCATTTGAGAATGGTGCTGATACAATTATTTATCCAACATTATCTAACATAAAGATTCTCACCTTAACTAGGTGCTAGGTGTACCAATTACATAGTGACACTTGACAACACATATGGACCAATAGCAGGATAGCACATATAACTCATTATCTTTACACGGTGATATATACGGACCATCAAAATGAAAAAACCATAACTGACAAGAGATGGCTTGTTATATTTATTGATGTTCATAGTTGAGTCACATGGCTTTTCCTCCTAAAAGAGAAATCAATTTGGATCAATTTTCAAAGCAATCTATGCCATGATTAAAGACCGCCAATGATTGACCTCAAAGCACCGAAAATCGATTATGGCCAAGAGAAAATTTTCGTAAGAGTCTCAACTTTTTCTTCTCTATAAAAGGAATTGTCCATATCAAGATTTGTGTTGATACACCCCTGCTGAATGGGGTTGTATAGAGGAAAAATTACATCTCCTGAAGTTGCTGAAGCATCATGTTCACCATGAATATTCCTAAATTTCTATGGGGAGATGTTCTTAATACTACCTACCTATTCAACATAATGCCTTCAAGAGTGCTTAATTTCAGAACTCTTATACAAGTGCTAAAGGAAGCACATCCTGAAACTTATTTTATGAGCATTCTTAACTTCAGGTGTTTGGATGTGTATGTTATGTTCACATACACTCTCAGAATAGAGGAAGACTTGATCCCAGGGCAGTGAAATGTATCTTTGTTGGGTTTTCATCCTTCCAACAATGATACATATGCTACTGTCCAAGTACTAGAAAAGGGGAGATCTTCCAAGAATATTCCCAAACATGGAATATGAAAGGTTCTCCTGCTCAAGCATTATGAAACGTGATCCTATAATCCCGAGGATAAGGCACAAGATCAATCTGAACATTAACAAACTGATCCTACATCTGTGGATAATCAGGAGAAGACAGAGCCTAACATTATTGTTTATTCAAGAAAAAGGAAGGCTACCTCCCAACACCCTGTGTCTGCTTAGTTAGAACATGAAGATTACATTGATAATTAATGCTCTGATCGCAATGAGCAATCATCTGATGATCAAAGTTTTGATAATCATGATAGTACTAACTATGAAGACTCTAATACATCAGGTGAACATAAAAATATCCCCCCTAAGGGTGCTTCGCATTGCACAAAGGAAAGGGACAAGAAGTTGTATTGCACATCCCCTGCATAACTTCTTGTCTTATGATCACCTCTCTCCTCGATTTCATGGGTGTACAAGTAGTCCGGACACTATACAAATACCTAAAATGTCCATGATGATATGTAATCTCCGGAATGGGAGGCTGCTCTTAGAAATGAATGCTCTTATAAAGAGTGAGAAATGGAACATTACTTCTCTATCAAAGGGAAACATCCTGATGGTTGCGGATGGATCTTAACATTAAAATTCAATGCTGATGGGTCACTTAATAGGTATAAGGCTGTGTTAAATAAAAGGAATAAAAGTATTCTTTTTATTTCTGAAAAAGATGATTATTACTTTGATAGGAGGCTTGATTTAAATAGTTAGGGAACCTAGAGCCTTCACTGAATTGAATTCCTTGATTTCAGGAATCAATTAAGATCGGCTTTACAATTCTAATTAATATAAAATCAAGCCGTAATAATCTAATAAAGGAAATAAATGTCACGATTATAACAAACCCTAATGCACTTATTTAAATAGTAAAAGACAATATAACCCCTGTTTCTTCAACACTCCTCAAGTTGAGCATAGATATTAATCATGCCCAACTCCGCCAGAACCCTCAAACAGATGCTTCATTAATGCTTTAGTGAACCTATCACCGTCACCAGGCGAGGTATGAATGGTATACAAATCACTCCACTTTCCAAATTTCTCCTTGATAAAATGCCTATCAATCTCCACATGTTTGGTCCTGTCATGTTGAACAGGATAATTGGCAATATCAATTCCTGCCTTGTTGTCACAATACAACTTTAGTGGCAGCTCCGGATTGAAACAAAGGTCTTCAAGCACCCTTTTTACCCACAAAATCTCACAAATACCTTGAGCCATCGCCCTGAATTCTGCCTCTGCTGTGCTTTTAGCCACCACACTTTGTTTCTTGCTCCTCCATGTAACCAAGTTTTCCCACACAAAGGTACAATAACGAATACTTGGAGCTAGAGGCCCCGCAAGATCTTTTTTACCACCACACTTTGTTTCTTGCTCCTCCATGTAACCAAGTTTTCCCACACAAAGGTACAATAACCAGTGGTTGGCCTCTTCTCCTGTGAGCCACCCAATCGGCATCTCAGAAAGATCTCCACACTTTTCTTCCCACTCTTTTAAATAGCAGTGCCCTCCCACCGCTCTTTCAAATACCTTAGTATTCTGATAACAGCCAAATAATGAGAATGGCACGGTGAGTGCATAAACTGGCTCACCATACTTACTGCAAATGAGATATCTGGCCTAGTGTGAGCCAGATATATCAGCTTGCCAACCAATCTTTGGTAGTGTTCCTTGTCAGCAGCCTCTTCTCCTGTGACCTTATCCAATTTCAGTTGCATTCCATTGGTGTAAAGAAAGAGGCTTACACCCCAACATTCCTGCTTTCCTCCAAAGAGATCCGAATATATTTTCTCCGAGATACTACCATTCCTTCTTTGGATCTTGCCACTTCCATTCCTAAGAAATACTTCAAGACTCCTGTGTCTTTGATCTCAAATTCTTCACCAAATTTCTTCTTTACATCCTCAATCCAGCAGATCATTCCCGGTGAGAATGATATGATCTACATAAACCAACAACACCACCACCTTGTCACCTGAGGTTCTTTTCACAAACAATGTGTGGTCTGAATGGCCTTGTGCAAACCCAATTTTCACCAAGACATGTCTAAATCACAAACTGTGCTCTGTGACTCGCTTGAGTCCATATAATGATTTCTTCAACTCCGCATACTTTCCCATTGTACCTTTTGTGAACTCCCGGAGGAGGTCCATGTACACCTCCTCCTTCAAACTTCCATGTAGAAGGCATTCTTCACATCCACCGAAAGAGCTCCTGGGCCTAGATTCACTCGCATCAAAACACCACCCTTACAGCTTTTAACTTAGCCACGGGTGAGAAAGTTTCGTAATAGTCTATACCATAAGTCCGACTCCTTTGGCCACCAACCTGGCCTTGTACCTCTCCACCTCACCGCCGATTCAGACTTAATGGTGAAGACCCATTTACATCCCACTGATTTCTTCCTGCATAAGCGTGTCAACCACCTCCCAAGTGTCATTTTTCTCCATTGCCTGGATTTCCTCCTTAACAGCTGCTCTCCACTCAGATACACCTAGAGCTTCATGAATATCTTTTGGAACTTGATGTTTTGAGAGGCTAGATAAGAAGGCTTTATGAGAGGGTGAGATGTGTGTATAGGTAAGGTTGTTTTGGATAGGGTATCTGGGGTGTTTAGTGCATTCTCTGGGGGGTTTTTCTAATGGCAATTGGTACATCAAGTAAAGGGTCTGCTGGTTTTAATTTTGTAGTCAGAGTTTGATAAGGCTCAATGTTCATTTCTCGAATTGGCCAAGACTAGATTCTCGATTCCTCTGCACTACTACGATTCAGTCAGAACTTGGGTCGATCCTTGACAGCTCATCACCGTGTCTCTCGCCAAGCTTGGATTTGGGGAATTTCTTGATATAAGTCACCGAACCGCTGTACTGACTTGTGGTCTATGACTCTTATCACTTGATGATTCGAGGTTGGTCCTCTTGTCACCAGTGATCCTCCCCATTTTAATCCCTTTGTCGCCGCCTCGTCACTGCCTAGTCAAGACATCATTTGTTAGTGGCACTCTAGACTCATCTATAATATATCAAAATCAGCACCATTTTCTTGAGACATCATGTACTTCTCAAGATGATGTCGATCATAGTACATTAGGTTTTCAAAAACTTAAATCCATGGTTTCAATTATTTTTCCTGCTTTCGTGTCAAGGCACTTATATCCCTTTTATGAGTGGCGATCCTAAAAACACACTTTTTGGACTCAGATCTAACTACCCTTGATTGTATGTGTGAATGCCACACATCCAAAGACTTTCAAGGGAAGTTCTTGGATTAACCTAGTTGTGGGAAAACTGCTTTTTAACTCTCCCAAAGGTGTTTTGAAATTTATGCTTCTGGAGGGAAGCCTATTACTTAAGTAGACAACAGTCAAGAGAGCTTCTCCCCACAGAAATTTGGGACACTTGGAGGCCAACGTTAATGATCTCACCACTTCTAACAAGTGTCTGTTCTTTCTTTCACCACACCCCATTTTGTTGAGGTGTCTTGACACAAGAACTTTGGTGGATCATTCCTGCCTCTGTGAGGTAGCTCCTCAACCATCTCTTGTAATATTCAAGCACCATTATCTCGTCCTTAGAATTTCAATTTTGGTGTGAAATTGTGTGTGGATCATATTATAGAAGTTTATAAAAGCATGTTCAACATCATACTTATCTTTAAGAAGATACACCCAAGTGATACGTGTGTGAGCATCTATAAACGAAACAAACCACCTATTCCCATTCATTGTGGTATGTCTAGAGGGTCCCCAAACATCATTATGAATCATGGTGAAGGGCTTGGTAGGTTTATAGGTTGAGAAGGATATATCCTTCTTTTATGCTTAGATAATTCACAAATTTCACACTGAAAATCAGACACATCTTTATTAATATAAAAGTATGGGAATAGTTTTTTCAAATATCCAAAACTTGGATGACCTAACCTAAAGTGCCACTTCATGACATCATTATTAGACAAAGTCAAGAGTTGTAACAATAAATCCTAGTGGTCCTCCTTATTTCCTCGGGACATTCCTCCTCCTCAAAAATGTAGAGTCCACCTTGCTTTCTAGCACCGCCAATCACCTTCCCTAAATTCACATCCCGAAACTCACAAGCACAAGAAGAAAGGTTACATCACAGCTTAGCTTCGAGGCTAACTTGCCGACAGATATCAAATTACATGATAATTTAGGGACATGTAATACCTCATGGAGGATAAGAGAAGGGGAGATACGGATTGAGCCTTTCCCAGCAATTGTTGAGTAGGTCCCATCTGCAATTCTTACCTTCTGATTTCCTCCACATTGATAATAAGACAAGAATTTTTCAGAAACATGGGTCATATGGTCTGTTGCACCTGAGTCAACAATCTAATAGGCTTCGGGTTTAGTGTTGGAAATAGAAAGGGCAAAAACATTACCAGATTCTGCAAGGGAACATTTAGGGTTGGACTGTAGCTTGTTTGAGAGAAGGGTATTTATCTGCTCCAATTGTTCTTTTGTGAAGGGCAGCTGTGCAGAAGGTTGTGACATTGGATCAAATGACACCTGATTGGCTCTTCCTGCCTCTGATGATGCCCCTGTTTGACCCTTTGGCTTCCAATTGGGGGGCTTCCCATGGATTTCCCAACATGTATCTCTAGTGTGACCTTGCTTCTTACAATGGTCACACCAAGTCTTCTGTTTTCTGCCCCTGTTATCACCCTTCACCGCAGCCAAGGCAGATGCCTTTAAATTAGGATTAGATCCTCTTTGACTCATGTTGTGATCTTTGTGCATGACTCTCCTCCTTGATTCCTCCCTCCTAACTTCAGAGAACACCTCCCTAAGAGATGGTAGGGGTTTTCTTCCCAAGATCCTACCCCTGACTTCTCAAGATCAAGATTCATACCGCTAGAAAAGAATATACCCTTTCGTTTTCTTCACGCTTTTTAAATTTTGTGCTGTCTGCTGCACATTCCCATGTGTCCTCCATACACAGATCCAACTCCTGCCATAAAGACACAATTTCATTGTAATATGCTGTTACATCTCTAGTCTCCTGCTTTAAATTCCAAATTTTGGTTTTCAGTTCATATATATGTGAGTTCTCTACATCCGAGTACATCTCCTTCATAGCATCCCAGATATCCTTTGCAGTAGGGAGAAACATATGCGGTCTGGAGATAGGGGGTTCCATGGAGTTAATCACCACGCCTTAACCATGTAGTCCTCGATTTCCAAATTTTGCATGTTTGGGATCATTCTCGTGAGGGCTCCTTCCTTGCCCCACTCAAGAACCCCAATCTCCTTCGGCCATCAATGACTAACTTGATGGTTTGTGACCAATCAAGGTAGTTCTTGCTTCTGTTTAGTTTGTGGGAAACCAAAGAGTTTAGCGTGAATATTTGCGAATTTGCATCCTCTCCATGCGTGGTAGTCATTGCTCCGTAAGGGCACCAGATTAGGTCCAAGACTCAGGGGCTAAGTTCCCCAAGAAAAGCCGCCGATAATTCATCAAGGAAGATAGGTTTTCGCACGGCTAGTGTTTATGCCAACCTCGCCTCTCGATACCATGTTAAATAAAAGGAATAAAAGTATTCTTTTATTTCTCGAAAAGATGATTATTACTTTGATAGTAGGCTTGATTTAAATAGGTAGGGAACCTGAGCCTTCATCGAATTGAATTCCTTGATTTCGTGAATCAATTAAGATCGGTCACATACAATTCTAATTAATATAAAATCAAGCTAGAATAATCTAATATAGGAAATAGCGGCTGTTGATTATAACAAACCCTACTGCACTTATTTAAATAGTAAAAGACAAAATAACCCCCGTTCTTCAACAGTCTAGACTTGTGGTCAAGGGTTTTAACTCAATCATATGGGATGATTATCATGAAACCTTTGCCACTATTGCAAAGTCAATACCATTAGGATTCTCACGAGCATTGTCAGAAATCAATGGTCCTCAACCCAACTTGACATCAAGAATGCCTTTCTCTCATTGGGTATTGAATTAGACGCTTACATACACCTTTCCCTAGATTTGAAACACTAGGATAGAAGGGTGATGTATGCAAACTAAGGAAATCTCTAAATGATCTCAAACAAATTCCAAGACCTGGTTTCGAGATTCACTAATTTTATGAGGAAAATGAGTTTGACCAATGCCATAATGATCATACTTTGTTCACGGTTCAAATCTGAAACACTATCAAGCGTAGTAGTCTATCGATGTTGATGACATCATCCATAATATGGATTCCAAGCATTCATGAACTCAAACCAAGCCAATGGATAAGCCTAATTGGGGATAATGAAGAAATTGGAAAATTCAAGGAGATCCTTTCTTCTAAGTTTGGAATAAAGATCTAAGGAATCCAAAATACTTTCTTTGGTATAGAGATTGCTAGAAATTTAGATAGAATCTCCATATCCCAAAGAAAGTATTCCTTGGATCTGTTAAAGGAAACATGGATGATGGGGTGTAAACCTGCTGATACCCTTGTTGAACCTGGGTTGAAACTTGGAAAAGAAAGTGATAGCCTCCTTGTTGATATAGGGAGATACCAAAGACTTGTAGTTAAGCTTATCTACCTTTCTCACACCTGACATGACATATGTTTTGTCAGAGGTTTGATCAGTCGATTCATGCATCAACCTTCTGAAAGACATGCAAGCTGCATAAAGAGTACTGAGGTATTTGAAGAACCTTGAACAAGGTCTACTATTTATGAAAGATCATTCAAGAGGGATACAAATCTATACAGATGCTAACTATGCAGGGTATAAAACTGACAGAAGATCAACTTCATGGTATTGCACCTATATCTGGGTATCTTGCTACCTGGAGAAGCAAGAAACATCATGATATAACTAAATATGTTGAGGTGGATAGATACTTCATACGGGAAAAGGTGGATAATGAGGACATTTCCCTAATTCATGTGAATACTAGAGATCAAGTTGCTGATATTCTGACTAAGCCCGTCTCCAATCAAGTACTCAATCATCTTCACTCCAATGGTTGTTTCTCTTAAAAGAGAAGTCTAACGTGGGGAATGTTTTCAAAAGCCTTTTTTGCCATGATCAAACATGAGTTCAATACTGAAATCAGTCTGATAATGTCAAAGAACATTTTGAGAAAAGTCTCAACTCTTTCTTCCACTAAAAGGGATTGTTCGCAAAGCATATGTGTGGATACCCCCTAACAAAATGGGGTTGTTGAAAGAAAGAACAAGCATCTTCTTGAGGTCGCAAGAAGTATCATGTTCACCATGAAAGTGCCTAAATTCCTATGGGGGAGGGTGTCTTAACCGCCACTTATCTCATCAATAGGACGCCTCCAGAGTACTAAATTTTAGAACACCTATTCAGGTGCTAACATATCTGCACTCTAATACCACCTCTTGAATTCACTGCCTCTTAAGGTGTTTGGAAGTACATACTTTGTTCACATCCTTACACAATGGGAAAACTTGATCCTAGTGCCACAAAATATATCTTTGTTGGTTATTTACCCTCCCAACATGGATACAAATGCTACTGTCCTGTCTCTAGGCAATTTTATTACTCTAAAGATGTTACTTTCATTGTGCAACAGTCCTTCTACAACTCTGAATTTCTGGGGGAGAACGGGGAGAACTTTCAAGAGTATCATGAAACTTGGAACACAAAAATCCCATCCATGAGTATGGGTTAAACCTTGATATTGATCCTCATAATATTGAAGATCAGACTCAAGGTCAACCGAGAATTTTCAACCAGAATCTACTTCCAATGATCAACCCTGTGAACGTCCTGAATAAGGGGGGTGTTTCTGAACTTAATATCATTGTGTATTCTATAAAAGGGAAGGCGACTTCCCAGAATCCTGATAATGATACTTCTGTTGTGGTCAGTAACTCATACACCTCCTGATAATGAAAAACAAGAAACCTCATCTTCATCTCAGTCCGAGAATCAAGATTCTGACGACTCTGAGAATAATGAAATTGTGACTATCAACAATGAAACTTATATTGCTAAAAGGAGGAGGGTAAGAAGTTGCACTTCTCTTCTTGAAGAGGAGGTTTACATGCAATTGGCTCACGTGGTCACAATCTAAATCTTTTAAGGTTATATCACAGGCAGAGGCAAACTGAGATACCTCACTGGTGCTTTGAAGGCACCATCCACTACACAGATGCAGATGCATATCACATCTGAATTACTAAGAATGCCATGATAATGGCATGGTTGATCAGCTCCATTCCACAGCCAAGGAGGTGTGGGATGCTGTTGCAGCTACCTACTCTAATCTTGGTAATGTTGCACATGCTTATTCCGTCAAGGCTGGGCTCAAGGAGATCAGACAGGGAACACAAGATGTCACCCAATACTTTAACATGCTTAAAACTTTGTGGCAAGAATTAGATCAACTTATAATTACCGAAATGTCCTGCTGATGCACTTCTCTATGACACACTAATAGAGAAGGATCGAGTGTATGAATTCCTTGGGGCTTAAACCAAGACTTTGAAGCTGCTCGTGAGAGAATCACTGGCATCATTCCCTTACCAACCATGGTGGATGCCAATGTATAAGGCAAACCATGGCTATGCATAAGACAGATTTTACAGCTGGGGCCGATAAATCTGCTTCGGAGGTAGAAATGGGAGAAGCTATGGTGTCTGGTAAGAATCACAAACCAGGTAATAGGAAACCTGACAACAAATCCAACTTGTGGTGTGACTTTTGTCACAAGACACACCATACCAAGGATACTTTGCTGGTCTTTACACGGTAATCCGGAAAATTTCAAAAATTCCCAATCAACGCCCAAATCACAAGCATCCTGCAAATGCACAGTTACATGTGGTACTCATTTCCATCCTACTCTAAGGTGAACAACAGGTTGGAAAAACTCTATTCACATTTCACATTTCACATCAAAACAATATTCAATAGATGCTCAATCAGGGCAATAACCCCACATGTACTTCTAGAGCATAAACCACATCCAAAGAATCATCTGATGCATAAGGATCATGAAATCTCCCAATTTTTGAGCTAATTCAGATTATGTGTACAACTGTACATCTTCATCCGCCTTACAATCTTTATCAAAGAAAATAGCAGAACAATAAAACTTACTTTGCCCTTCTTCTTCTTTCTAAGCATTTCTTCTTCTTTTCATAATTCTTCTTGATTTGGTGGATCAGCAGGCTGTTTAATAATAATAATATACCATTAATAAACTATAAATTAGAAATTACAAATTAGAAGATGATTAGAAATTAGAAATTAACCTTTCCACGTCGGTGGTAAGTTTCAACGTGATTCTGCAATTCTCCCATGGTGTCAAAGTTGACATTGGGACGGCAAGTTGCACAACTATAGGAACCCTTCTCGTCCGGTGAAATCATCTTGTGCGATTTCATCTTTGCTGATTGGGTTTCTCTGGGATATGGGTTTTTGGGATTTGGGAATTCGACCATATATGCATACGAGTATGTACGCATGTATGTTTTAAAGTTTATTTTTCTTTTACACCTTAGAAAAGGTTTATATATCCTTTACCCCTTAAAAGTTTATATATCTTTTACCCCTTCAAATAATAATATGTTCATATGCATACGAGTATGTGTTCTATATATGAAGTTATGAACTAATTAGTATATTCGTGTAGTATACATGTACATATGATTTATTACGTATATATAAGTAATGTATATAATACATATATACAAGTATCTATTATAACTATATATATACGCACACAGATATATAAACTAATATAGTAGAGACTAATGCGTACAAATAATTAGTGTATGCATAATATGTTACAAGTTTATATTACATAATTTGTTATAAGTGTAGTGCATGTACATAGATTTTATGGTACAAATGATCGTAGTAAGAAAGGTTTTGTATCAAATGACATATACTACATGGCTTTAAGCGAGTCAAGCTACTCGTGAGTAGCTTGAGATGGGCTCAAGCCGTAACTCGATTCGGTTCAAATCAGCCTGAAATTGAAATTGACCTGCTCGCGATTAAACGAACAATAATCAAGTAATGCAATACTTGACAACCTCAAATATATATATATCTCGAGTTTGAGTTCAAAATACTGCACTAAATCGGACTTGAGAATATTGTAAATCGCTTCAACTCGCTTAGTGTTATACACGGTTCGACTTCGATATGTACATATACATACATGCAAGTATATGTTGTGTATATATTAAGTAATAAGTTTATAATATATTGAGTAGAGATAATATGTTATGTGTGTATTAGTAATGATAATGTAATGTATATAGACGTAACTCTATGTTACATTTGAGGGTCTCGTAGCATAACTCATTCGTCTCTCTTTATTTATTTGATAACCTTTTTTTTTTTTTTTGGGATATATAATGGTTTGCCGATAAATAATTTATTTTGTTATCTTATCATTAATTTCTTATTGATTGAATCATTTTTCAAAGTACTTTCATAATAGTATTAATAATGAGAAAATGTATTCTACACTTTTTATTTTAAATTTTTTTTTTTTTAACCCAAACGAAAGATTTCATTAAAAACAAAAGATTTCATTAAAAACAAAGAACTTACGACCGACCAACGCCGAAATAGCCGAAATAGCTCGATCACCACCAAAGATGAAGTCGACTACTACCAAAAGCAACGAAAAAGAAAAGACAACCATGCCGAGCAAATTCTACCTCATTTCGTAGGACTTGATTTGATAAGGTAATACTAAAATCAAACTTGATTTAAACATACTTAGAGAAAGCTAAAAATAAAACAACGGAGAATCCGACTATTACCACCGACCGACCCAACAACAACACAAACAAACAAATAAAAAGGATTTACTGAAACACATGGACAACAGCAACCCTTTTAGTTACACTACTACCGCTGGCGCCACCACGGCTAAGCCACGATCATCATCCGTAAGGCAGAAAAGTCGAGATCCAACACCAAAGGTCTTTCACTATAGACATGCATAAGCGTATTCTACACTTGTCCGACCGTTTATAAAGTCTATATATATATAATAATATCATCATCATCATCAAAATGTAATACGAAAGGAAGTTTGGAGATGCCACATGGGCAGCAACGTGTGACACGTGGGACAAGTATATAGATAAAATGGATATACATCCCAGTCCCACCACCACTGTCGAAAAGTGCAAACATCATTTGTCTTACATAAGGCTTTTGGAAAGCTCGTTCATAAATTCAATACAAAATGAAATGAACACTCATGCTTTCAAAAGCCTCTCTCCCCACCGTTGTTTCTCGGCACTTCCAATATCGCAGCAGGTTTCTGTGGAAAAGCAAGAGTTTTGTCTTATAGCATTGAAGCGTCTTGAGTTTTGTTGTTGTTGCTGCTATTAAGAGTTCAGCTCCCTTGAATATTTCCTCCTTTTTTTTATTTGGTTATATTATGAAGACCTTTTCATTTTGGCAGGCAGGCAGGCAGGCTGAATTGAAGTGTACGTACGATATATCTCTTCCGGGCTTTATTACTGCTTTATCCGTTCAGCTCCTCATCATATGTGTGTGCTTAATCTAATTTTTGACTCATCTTTGGTATCTACCTTCTGGAGTAGGTTAGAGGTCATTGGTTCAGTTTTCAAAGTAATGAAATGTTATGTGATTTATTCGGGTAGGTGCCGGTAACTTTGGGGTTGAAGAGGAATCGCTACTTTGACTTTCTGAGGAGCCACATATTCTCTATTCTATGCAAAGCTTGTTTTCCAACTTCTTGCGAAACACAAATTAACTCCATGTTTACTCCCTACCCTCCCCTCCCCCCCCCTCGCTTACAATAATATCGGAATAATCTAGAATCACTACATTTATTACACCAAGATATTTCTGCCTTAATGCTCTATTGTAATCTACCTACAAAAAAAAAATATATATATATATATATATATATATATATATATATATATATATATATATATATATGTTGTACCATTGTGTAATTCATTCTAATCAATGGAGAAATCTTTCTATTTTTGTGTCCATATGGTATCAGAGCCATGATTACTTTGATCTCTCTCACTGTATCATTCCTAATTCTCCTCCTTCCCACCTGTTTCCTCCTTTCTGTAACTCCTAGAATTACACAAAAACAAAACAAAAACAAAAATTCACCCAGCAGCTTCTCTGCATCTTCATCGGCCTTTCTTCCTCCATGGCCATCACCTCCGAAACAACCGCAACCTCTGCAAATGACCAAATTTTCTCATATCCCTCCTTCAATCAGTCCTCCATACATATTACGAAACCAACACTTTAAAATTATCACTTATGGCGTGCCAAACTTCTACCGTATCTCAAAGCGCAAGGTGTTTCCGACGGTTCAATTCCACCTCCTCCGGTCACCATCACTGACTCCGACCATAAATCCATTCCAAACCTGGCCTATGCACAGTGGTCGGAGCAGGATAATCTTATACTTAGTACCATTACTTTGTCCCTCTCCGACGGTGTTGATGCAAGTCTATACCGCTACCACTTCCTCGAAATCGGCCAAGCATAAACATGCTTTGCATCTTAGTGCCGTGCAAGCTCGCTCAAATCGCATTGATTGGCCTCTACACGCAAGGACAATCTCACCGCCACCGAATACCATGTCACCATCAAAAGGTTGTTCGATGAGCTGGCCATAGCCGGACACCCACTCACCACCGATGTATGATCCCATGGTAACCATGAGCTCCTCGCACATCCATCACTCTTGACGAGGTTTTCATGCTTCTTCCGATAACCGACCTCGCCTTGCAACACCGACCCGCTGCTCTTCAGCCATCACAAATACCGCCACTCAACCTAACGCCGCAAAATTATTCTCGTGTTCAATCCCACAAAGGCCAATCCTCCCAACCCCATGCAGGCAGGGGCGAAATTTAACAACCGTGGACGTGGCCACCAATCGCAAAGAACAACACCACCTCCACATAATTCAGCCAATCGAATGCCGCTCTCATTTGTCAAATTTGTGACCGGTCGGTCACACGCCAAATATGTTGGTACCGGTTCGATTCGCACTCCACTACCTCCACCGCCGCACTTCGTCGTAATCCACAAGCTTACGTGGCCCAAACTTTTCTTTTCAAACCAATAACTAATGGATACCGGATACCTGAGCCACGCACCATCTCACTAATAATTTCAGAATTTAAATGTCTCTTTTGAACCATATAGTGGTCCTTATATCAGGCATGTCGGCGATGTAAGGTTTGCATGTCACTCACCACGACTCTTCTTGCTTTTCTACCGCCTCTAATACATATACTTTATCGAATGTCCTTGTTGCTCCCTCCTTGGAAAATAATCTTTTATCCGCTCACAAATTTGCTTATGATAATTTCGTATTTTTTTAATTTCATGACTCAGATTTTATGGTGAAGGATTACTCGGTCCGCGGCCCATCATAAAGTGGTTCCTAAAAGACGGGTTGTACCATTTCTCCAATACCTTCAATAAATTTCCCGCCAAAGCTCGTCGCCCCGCCTCCTCTCCGGTTCTTTCGCACTGGGCCTCGAGCCACCGTTTTACCCGGTCCTTCGTCATGCACTTAGTCATCTATCTATTTCGCTTTTAATAATTAGCCGGATCACGCTTGTGCACCGTGTCAACTTGCTAAGAGTCACCGCACGTTACATGTATTTGATTTTATTTCTAATGCACCGCTGATTTGGTTTATTCTCGATGTTTGGGTCCTTTTGTGCCGAACCCTTTATTTATGGTTCTCGTTATTACGTGAGTTTCTTAAATGATTACACTAAATTTCTTTGGCTTTATCCTTTGCACAAATCGATGTTGAAACAAAGTTGTTTTTGGAATTCAAAACTTTAATTGAACGTCAATTCAACACCACACTTGGGGTATTCACATCGTGCTCTATACGCGCTTCTATCTCTAAAGAAAGATAAAAGTGGAAGTTTTCTCAATACCTCCACAATGTGTTTCATCCCTATTTATTTTTGGGTCGGTGAATAAGTATCATCATTTGTGGAGCACTATCCCTATTTTAATGGTATTTGGTATAAAGATAGTGATGTAGACGCCACACAGGAGTGTTTTGAATCGAGATGCAAAGAAAATAGGTGATATGTATTATTTTATATTATTTTGGGATAAAAATAGTGGTTTCGATATGAATGCCCTTAAATCCTTACAAATCGGATTGGGCGGCAATATCGCCGCCTTTCTCAATCTCTTACTAACTCCGTATCCATCATCGCCGCTTTGTCCCAATACTCACGAACAAACGGGTGTCATTGAACGCCACCATCGACAAATGGTTGAAGTTGGTCTTTCCTCATTGCCCACCCAACCTTCCTCGACAATATCGGGAAGATGCCTTTATCAATGCTACTTACATCATAAACCGCTTACCCACTCGTGTTCAACTATAAAACTCCCTATGAAATGGTACATCATTGTCCCCCCGACTATGCCTTCCTTCAGTCTTCGATCAGGCGTGTTGGCCTCACCTTGTCCCTCAGAATGATTAATTACACAAAGCCGTGAGATAGGTTAAAAAGGAAGCGGATGCCGCTTTGTTTCGCTTTTTTTTGGTCAACCACCATGTATGTGTTCAATCGTAAGGGCACGCTTATTACTAAAAGTTGCATTGTCTCTCGTGGGATCGATTTTGATTCGCTTTTGCTATACTACGATTGACCTGGTACTTTTGCTAGTATAAGCGACTTACATGCATGATATCACACATCACGAAAGCATGGCACACCTCTTGAGCTAGAACAACATTCTCGCTCGATTTTTAGCATTGCATGGCGCACTACATCGCCATAGCACACCCCATGTAGTGCTAATGCTGTCTCGCCTAAATTTTTACACCGCATGGCGCACCTCACATAGTCACGGGTGTGCCATGCCCTGCTTTTTGGCAAAGGTTTCTATTGTGTTTTTGGGGCACTATTTAAGCGCTTTAGACACCATATTTTGAGGGATTTTCTAGGGTTGGGTAGCTACCCTGAGCTTCACCATCTCAAATCCATGCTAGAGTTCTGTTAAATTTTGGTAATTTCATCCTCCCATGATCAATTTCATGTGGAAAAGTGGCGATTTCAATGGGATTTAGTAGAGAATGAGGGATTTCTTCAACTCCAAACTTTGGTACTTTGTTCTAACTCGCTTATGATTATGGCTTCGATTTACTTTTGGTATGGGAAATCGAATCGTATAATTGATGATGATCTCATCAAAGTAAGGATATGACAAAATAATTTTCCTGTTGCTTGTTAACAACAATAACTTCACACATATTTAACGTCATTAATTTTAATACTTTGTTTCTTCAATTTTTTTTTACTACTTTAATATTACCTCCGTCTCCGTCGCTTAGACACTTTCACATTAAGAAGTTGTGAAGTGTCATTAATTTTAATGGTAAAAGTCTAGAATATCTTTTGATTCTAATTAAATTAATAATCAGAAAGAGCGAATATATAATAAATCGCGTGATAAGGAAGAAAATTATAATAAATGCTACATCCGTAATCTAAATGAACTTGTGACAAATTCAAAAAGCTAGGTGAATTTACGCTTTGAAACGGATAGTACTATAAGAACAAGTTAATAATACAATCAAACAAGTTAATAATAATAGCGCAATAGCACGCAAATGATAATTTACACAATCGCCGAACCAAAAAAAAAAAAATTTTGTAGCCCAGTTATGTATAGTCAATTCAATTGACCATAAAAATCAAAGACAATAAACACGCACTACTCTCCGCCTCATAAAAATTTCATTTTTTATTACGCATACATATTAAGAAAAATAATTAATTATTATATTTTAAGTGAGTGATGAACATATTTGCCCCATCATATAATAAATGCTTTTTTGAATGCGAAATTAATTAATAAACATTAAATATCATGATATAGGTATGTTTGGGAAAAGTGTAATAATGTACGGCTTTCTAAATGTACACTTTTACGAACAATTTTTTATAAAGAAATAGACACTTTTTGCAATACGGAGGTAGTATGTAACAATCAAGGGAAGAGTTGGCTATGATGATTGATTAATGTAATGCAGCATATCCAAGATGGGAATATGAAATAAATAAGTTAAAAGGAAACGCCTAATTAATCATCATACATATGGGCCATTCAAAAAACAAAATCATCATACATATGGAAATAGTTGGAAAAAAGTATAGTAACAAAAGTATCAACGATTAAACTAAATAAAAAGCAAACTATTCATGGTTTAGCATCACTAGAGGACAAGTCGTGCGTAGAATTCATGGTTTTGGACCGGCTGGTTGATGGATCATTAACCAACAAATTTGTCGTATGTTATGTGCTACATCTGGACAAGGTACAGTTTTGTACAATCGATTCTCCAAAAGATTGTATCTATATATGTGTGTATCTTGCCTATAACGAGTGAAGTAGATGGAGTTTCCTTTCAAACTGCGTCTCAAGCTGCAGAGCAAGAAAAACCGCTTAGAGGTAGGAATCAATGAAAATGCTCGATCCTCGATATCGCTTACTCCTAACCCAATCCACCTTTGTTGTATTTTCATCTTTCAACAACTTGTACACTTGTAGTGCGATAGTCCTACCAATCACAAGATAGCCGAAAATTAAAAATTACAAAATTTCACCGCAAGATTCAATTAAGTATATAGAATATGACATTGACCCTTGAACGCTGGATTTGGACACTGATTTGCCGCTCTATTTGAAGGTTGTTACCGTGGCATATCCACCGTGACTAACTCATACCTTTGACGAATACCATAAATTTTCCCATCACATGTAATAAAATTGCTCAACATGTAGTCATAAACAACTTCAACCCAATTTTCTTGATTTGGACGCCAAAGCTTGATTCGCTCCTCCGATGCTCCCCATCCTTCATTGATGAGATGAATGCAACAACACTATTGGGTTTCAAAGGTGAGGAAGAAAGAAGGCATGTATGGTACCCTACATTTTCCAAATCCGTAGCAAAATTTTCCATGGTAATCAAATGTAGCAAAAAACACGGAAGAAAGTTATTATCATCTCAATCTCCGTGATTACCACCCATCCGTCACACAATTGGCATGAATGGTATTTTCCGATAAGTCTGCAACATTCTCTTCAAACAACGATTATCCGCTACGCCAGAAATGTTTGAATATTATTGATTTTCCATGTGAAAACATCAACCATGGACAAGATTGTGCATTGGGTGGACAAGAAGTTGCACCTTTTTCTATCACCATATCGACAATTTCGCAAACAAAATCACAAAATTCCCATAAAATTCATTGACACGGGTGAATCGATGCCCTAATTATCTTTACAAAGACGATTCACACCGGATTAGAATGCTTTAGTCGACATATTACACATTGGAAAAATATATATAAAATAACAAAGATCTATAAACTTCGAACGGAAGGAAAAATTGGAACATATCGCATAATCAAGTTGATAATCATGGTACATAATAGTAAAATCAAAAATAAAAAAACTTGTATAAATATATAAGCTAAACTATATCAACCCAACATGGTTTTAAATATAACGTGATTATGTGAGGAAAAAAAGAAATCGAATTAAAAGAGAAACTCAGATCAAATATGTAAAAAGAAAAGAAAAACAATTACTGATTTCCTTGTTGATTTGATGCAGCAGGAGGAACTACTGTTTTAATATGTTGAATGAATATATGTATTGCCTTCCCACCTTCTCTTTACTTGGAGAAGAGGATAAAAATAAATAAAACAATGAAGAGGGATATGGGAGGCTTTGTATTTATTTATAGATTATAGATATACATCTTTTCCTTTTCCTGGTCGGATATATAATCGTGCCATATTTTAAATAGAATATATTAATGATGTTTCCTTTTAAATAGAATATAATTGGGAAATTTCGTGAGTTAATAAGCGTGTCAAAGTTCCGATATCTTTTTTTTAAAGGAAAATAAAGAGATACGATAATTTTCTCTAAAAATCACAAAGAGATGTGATATTTTTCAAGTAGATTTGGTAAATTTTCAATACAATAGTATGTGGTATCAATCAAGACTTTTGATATCACAAAGCTTTATGTGAGGATTTCATAAGGTAATAAATAGAATAAAAATATTTAAAATTTGCTGAATAAAATATTTTATGCTGACAAGAAACGTATTACTTTTACAAGAAACGTTAACCTTTTTTTTTTTTTTTTTGAGGAAGAAACGGATAATATTTTCTTGTTGTAATATTATCGATCCTTCTGATTTCAACTTTGAATACTCTTTCTGATATAATTTGATCATGGGCGTAGGAAGAACTTCGACTAGGTGTCTAACTCAAATAAAATACATCTGAGCATGGGCAGAAAACGATTTTATTAATTTCAGAAGGCTAATTGTAAGTAAATTGTTGCCGAGAAATTGTTACAAATAAAAGGAACCGTAATTATACAAATTAAAAGAGAATGTTAACGAGAGAAGAATAACATTATTCATTCACCCTAAAAAAATCCATTATTCATTCAAAAAAAAAAAAAAAAAAAAAAAAAGAAGAACAACAACAACATTAGAGACATGCCTCAAAAAAAAAAAAAAAACACAACACATTAGAGACATGTCTATTTCACGGAGCTTTTCTCTCGACAAATGCTTCAAATAGCTTACTCAAAGACAAAAGCTATTGACACGGAGTCGTAATATTCGGTCGACGGTCACGGTCTAACATGTTGGGGTGAATAAAGAAAATTTGAAGAAATAAGTAATTAGTCATTAGCCTAAAGGTTTTATTTATAAATAAGAAATAATTAAAAAATTATTCATGTTAATCGTTCGAGCAAAATTTCGACATCTTAATACACTCAATGCCAAATAGTTGTCAAAAAGCATAAACCGAAAAACATAATACTGTATGTGCCCCAGCTACACCTTCATAACTCCAAATACCCGGATTCGTTACCGCTCTTCCTGTAAGACTCCAACCGCCCTTAGTCTTTGAATCTAGAAAGAATAGAGAAATTAACCTTCGAATAACGAAATACTAAATGAACACTCTTGCAAACATGATTTGTCTTACATAAGGGCTTTCAATACAAAATGAACACTCTTGCTTTCAAAAGCTTCTCTCCCCACCGTTGTTTCTCAGAAGAAAGTCCGGCACTTACAATAATATTCAGAGCTCCCTGCGTTTCAGCATCCATTTTTTCTTTTGTGGTGCTTCCAACTTCTTCTGGGCCTTTTGTTGTTTTTGTTGAATTCTTTTTGCTTTACATATTATTTTTTTGCATTCCATGTTTTGCTCTGTCATTATCTGTTAACTTTATATGTTTTTTTTTTTTTTTTTTTTTCCATACCCCTGGCTATCACTTGTACTTAAGAGATGAATGAAAATGATCACTTAAGGCTATTACTCAAGAGAGATCCTGACTCGGGCAATAATGTGGTAGCTAGCACCATGGAGATGCACACACTCTCCACGGTGCTTTGGATTCCTTCCTTCACTAAGGTGGAGAAAAGATGGAGGATTCAGAGATGTGAGAATTGCAAGGAGGAGCCGGTGTCTGGAAAAGCAGCTGATATTGACCTATTGCTGCCTGCCTTCCATTTAAAAAGATTTAAAAGTGATGGATGGTTGTTGTTTTGTAGAGAAGATTGAAATACATGTAGTTTTTTCCATTGATCCAGTTGGACTTGTGTCTAACACCGCTGACCGGCCGGCCGGCTGTCTTAGCATTGAAGCGCCTTGAGCTTTGTTGTTGTTGACTTGTTGCTGCTATTAAAAGTTCAGATCCCTTGAATTAAAGCGTCTTGAGCTTTGTTGTTGTTGACTTGTTGCTGCTATTAAAAGTTCAGATCCCTTGAATTAATATTTCCTTTTTTTGGTTATATTCACCTTTTCTTTTGGCAGGCAGGCAGGCTGAATTGAAGTGTACGTACGATATATCTCTTCTCTATGCTGTAGTGGTGTGGTGGTGCATATTGATTTTCATCTGATTCCTGGCTTTATTACTGTTTTGTCCGTTCAGCTCCTCATACGGGCATTATCTAATCTTTGGCACCTAGCTTCTGGAGTAGGTTAGAGGTTTTCTTCGACAAAGATCATTTGGTCTAGTTTTCACAGTAATGAAATGTTCATGTGATTTATTGGGGTAGGTGGTGGTAACTTTGGGGTTGAAGAGGAATCGCTACTTTCTCAGGAGGCATATATTCTCTATTCTATGCAAAGCTTGTTTTCCAACTCCTTACGAAACACAAATTAACTCCATGATCTCCTCTCGCACTTACTCACTCTTGACGAGGTTTTCACGCTTCTTCTGACAACTGAGTCTCGCCTCTTGTACCACCGACCTGTTTCTCTTCAGGCCACCACAGCTCCGGCCACTCAACCGAACGTCGCTGCAAATTTTTTTGGTGTTCAATCCGGTAAAGGCCAATCCTCCCAACCCCATAGAGGCATGGAGCGAAATTCTAACAACCGTGGACTTGGCCACCAATCGCAGCAACAACAGCAACGCCTCCACATGATTCAGCCAATTAGAATACTGCTCCCATTTGTCAAATTTGTGACCGGGTCAGTCACACGGCCCAAATATGTTGGTACCGGTTCGATTTAGACCCACCACCTCACCGTGCAATTCCTGTAACCTACAAGCTTCTGAACCTCAAAATCGAATGTCCTTGTTGCTCCCTCCTAAAAACAATCTTTATCCATTCACAAATTTGCTTTTAATAATTCCGTGATTTTTGAATTTCATGACTTTTTTTTTGGGGAATGATTACTCGGTCCGCGCCCATCATAGGGGTTCCTAAAAGACGGGTTGTTACCTCTAAAAAAGACGGGTTGTACCATTTCATTAGTACCTCAATAAATATCCTGCCAAAGCTCGCCGCCCCGCGCCTCTCCTCGCTTCTTTCGCACCAACGCCTGAGCCACCGTTTTACCCGGTCCTTCATCATGCACTTAGTCATTTATCTATTTCTGCTTCTAATAATAAGTCGGATCATGTTTGTGCTCCGTGACAACTTGCTAAGAGTCACCGCCACGCTAACTGTGATCTCATTTTATTTCTAATGCACCGCTGATTTGGTTTATTCTCGATGATCAGCCCTCGTGTCAACCCTTTATTTATGATTCTCAAGTATTACGTGAGTTTCTTAGATGATTTCACTAAATTTCTTTGGCTTTATCCTTTGCACGATAAATCCGATGTTGAAAATGTGTTTTTTGAATTTAAAAATTTAATTGAACGTCAATTCAGCACCACACTTAAAGCCTTACAAACTGATCGAGGCGGTGAATATTGATGTCTTTCCTAATCCCTTACTACCTCCGTATCCATCATCGCCGCTTTGTCCCCACACTCACGAACAAACGGGTGCCATTGAACTGCGCAATCGACAAATTGTTGAAGTTGGTCTTTCCTCATTGCCCAATCCAACCTTCCCTTACAATATCGGGAATAAACCACTTACCCACTCGTGTTCTCAACTATAAAACTCTATGAAATGGTACATCACCACCCCCTTCCCTGGCCATGCCTTCCTTCGGTCTTCGGTCAGTGCGTGGCCGCCTAACCTTACTCCCTATAACGATTAATTACACCAAGCCATGAGATACGCTAAAAAGGAAGCGGATACCGCTTTGTTTCGCTTTCTTGTTGGTCAACGACCATTTATGTGTTCTCAATTAGATAAGGGCACGCTTATTACTAAGAGTTGCATTGTCTCTACGATCAACTCGATTCGCCTTATACTACGATCGACCTAGTACTCTTGCTAGTATAAGCGATTTACATGCGTGATATCACACCTCACTTAAAGCATGACACACCTCATGAGCCGGAACAACATTCTCCTCGATTTTCAGATTTCACGGCGACCACACATGGCTATAACAGCGCACTCCATGAGTGAAAATGCATTCTACCCAAAATTGTACACTACATGGTGCACCTCACAGAATCATGGGGTGTGCCATGCCCTGCTTTTTGACAATGTTTTCTTATGCTTTGGGGCACTATTTATGAGATTTAGACATCATATTTTGAGGGATTTTCTAGGTTGGGTAGCGACCCTGTGAGCTTCACCTGCCTCAAATCAATGCTAGAGTACTGTTAAATTTGGGTTAGATTTAGGTAATTTCATCCTCCCATGATCAATTTCATGTGGAAAAGTGGCAATTTCAATTGATTTCTTAGAGAATGAGGGATTTCTTCAACTCCAAACTTTGGTACTTTGCTCTATCTCGGTTTCTTATTATGATTATGGCTTCGATTTACTTTTTGGTATGGGAAATCGAAACTGGTATAATTGATGATGATTTCATCAAAGTAAGGATACGATTGTATAATCTTCCTGTTGCTTGTTAACAACAATAACTTCACCCATACTATTTTAATATTACCTCCGTCCCAAATGTTTATACATTTTCACACCTGACAAGAAATTAGTGACGATCATTAATTTTAATTTTAAAAAGTTTCAAAATATCTTTTGATTCGCTGAATTAATAAATGAAAGTAGATAAATATATAATAAATCGCAGAGATGAGTTAAAATCAGAATAAATGCTACATCCGTAATCTAAACGAACTTACGATAAATTCAAAAAGTTCTAAAACTGATTTACATTTAAACATAGATAGTACTATAAAAACAAGATAATAATACAATAAAACAAGTTAATAACAGCAACAGCAACAGCACGCAAGTGATAATTTACACAATCATCGAAACAAAAATAAAAATTTGTAGCCCAGTTGCGGTATAGTCAATTCAGTTGGGCCATAAAAGTCAAAGACAATAAACACGTACTATGTAACAATCAAGGGAAGAGTTAGCTATGATGATTGGAAAATGAAATAAATAAATAGAAAGGAAACGCCTAATTTATTTCTTTTGAGAAAAGGAAACGCCTAATTAATCATCATACTTTATCAACAAAAAAAACAAAAAAAAAAAAAAAAAAAAAAAATCATCATACCTATGGGTCGTTCAACAAAATAATAATAAAAAATAATCATCATACATATGGATATAGTTGAAAAAAAAATATAGTAACAAAAGTATCAACGATCAAACTTAATAAACAGCAAACTATTCATGGTTTAGCATCATTAGAGGACAAGTTGTGCGTATAATTCATAGTTTTGGACCAGCCGGGTGATGGATCATTAACCAACAAATTTGTCAGACAAGCATGCTACATCCTGACAATGACAGCCAGATAATCTGCTTCTCCAAAAGATCGTATCTATATATGTGTGTATCTTGCCTATAACGAGTGAAGTAGATGGAGTTTCCTTTCAAACTCGTCCTCAAGCTGCAGAGCAAGAAAAACCATCGAGGTAGGAATCAAATTAAAATGCCGATCCCCGATATTAGTTACCCTAACCCAATCCACCTTTGTTGTATTCTCATCTTTCAACAACTTGTACACTTGTAGTGCGATAGTCCCACGGACTACACCTAGCCTAAAATCAAAATTACAAAAATTTCACCGCAAGATTCAATTAAGAATATAGAATATGATATTGACACATTGAATGGATTTGGACACTGATTTGTTGTTCTATTTGAAGGTTGTTACTGCAAGATATCCACTGCTGTGACTAACTCATACCTTTGACGAATACCATAAATTTTCCCATCACATGTAATAAAATTGCTCAACATGTAGTCATAAACAACTTCAACCCAATTTTCTTGATTTGGACACCAAAGCTTGATTCGGCTCCTCCAATGCTCCCCATCCTTCATTGATGAGATGAATGCAACAACACTATTGGGTTTCAAAGGTGAGGAAGAAAGAAGGCATGTATGGTACCCTACATTTTCCAAATTCGTAGCAAAATTTTCTCCATGGTAATCAAATGTAGCAAAACACGGAAGAAAGTTATTATCATCTCGAATCTCCGTGATTACCACCCATCCGTCACAGCTTGGCATGAATGGTATTTTCCGATAAGTCTCGAACATTCTCTTCAAACAACGATTATCCGCTACGCCAGAAATGTTTGAATATTATTGATTTTCCATGTGAAAACATCAACCATGGACAAGATTGCGATTGGGCGACAAGAAGCTGCACCTTTTTTCTATCACCATATCGACAATTTCTGCAAACAAAATCACAAAATTCCCATGAAAATTCATTGACACGGGTGAATCGATGCCCTAATTATCTTTACAAAGACGATTCACACTGGATTAGAATGCTTTAGTCGACATATTACACATTGGAAAAAATATATATAAAAATAACAAAGATCTATAAACTTCGTAACGGAAGGAAAATTTGGAACATATCGTGACAATCAAGTTGATAATCATGGTACATAATAGTAAAATCAAAAAAAAAAAAAAAAAAACTTGTATAAATATATAAGCTAAACTATATCAACCCAACATGGTTTTAAATATAACGTGATTATGTGAGGAAAAAAAGAAATCGAATTAAAAGAGAAACTCAGATCAAATATGTAAAAAGAAAAGAAAAACAATTACTGATTTCCTTGTTGATTTGATGCAGCAGGAGGAACTACTGTTTTAATATGCTGAATGAATATATGTATTGCCTTCCCACCTTCTCTTTAATTGAGAAGAGGATAAAAATAAATAAAACAATGAAGAGGGATATGGGAGGCTTTGTATTTATTTATAGATTATAGATATACATCTTTTTCCTTTTCCTGGTCGGATATATAATCGTGCCATATTTTAAATAGAATATATTAATGATGTTTCCTTTTTAAATAGAATATAATTGGGAAATTTCGTGAGTTAATAAGCGTGTCAAAATTCTATATCTTTTTTAAAGGAAAATAAAGAGATACGATAATTTTCCTCTAAAAATCACAAAGAGATGAGATATTTTTCAAGTAGTATGTGGTAAATAGGACACACTTTAAGGTAATAAATAGAATAAAATATTTTATGCTGACTAAAATGCCTTGCCTTTCAAGAAACGTATAACTTTTTTTTTTTTTTTGAGGAAGAAACGTATAATATTTTCTTCTTGTAATATTATCGATCCTTCTGATTTCAACTTTGAATACTCTTTCTTGATATAATTTGATCATGGGCGTAGGAGAACTTCGGACTAGGGGTCTAACTCAAATAAAATACATCTGAGCATGGGCAGAAAAATGATTTTATTAATTTCAGAAGGCTAATTGTAAGTAAATTGTTGCCGAGAAATTGTTACAAATAAAAGGAACCGTAATTATACAAATTAAAAGAGAATGTTAACGAGAGAAGACTAACATTATTCATTCATGCACCCTAAAAAAAAAATCCATTATTCATTCAAAAAAAAAAAAAAAAAAAAAGAACAACATTAGAGACATGCCTAAAAAAAAAACACAACACATTAGAGAGTAGAGACATGTCTATTTCACCGAGCTTTTCTCATTGACAGCGCCCAAATAGTTACTCAAAGACAAAAAGTTTTGCCTGACACGAGTCGAATATCTCGGTCGACGGTCACGGTCTAACATGTTGGGGTGAATAAAAGAAAATTTGAAGAAATAAGTAATTAGTCATTAGCCTATAGGTTTTATTTATAAATAAGAAATAATTAAAAATTATTCATGTTAATCGCTCGAAAGCAAAATTTCGACATCTTAATACACTCAATGCCAAATAGTTGTCAAAAGCATAAACCGAAAACATAATACTGTATGTGCCCCAGCCACACCTTCATAATTACAAATACCCTGATTCGCTATCGCTTCTTCCTAGTAAGACTCCAACCGCTTTTAGTCTTTGAATCTAGAAAGACTAAAAATATCGGGAACTTGAACAATAGTTCACCTTTTTCTATATTTCATTAATTCCGACTGTAATAAAATGGATGATACACGCCAGACCACGATTTTGAATCGTAAGAGAGATTTTAAAAAATGATAAATCTATTCACATATCAATTCGTGTATCTTTAAGGATTTGCTTTTTCTATGGGTGTACGAGTGTTATTTACTTTTATACTTCTACTATAGACCAAAAATGAATCTACCAATACACTTTACTGACATGGTGTACAAAGAAAAGTAAAGAGAATGTTTGCCCATTAACTAATGGTCACAACATATTTTTAAGCCTATCGATTTTTATTTAATCATATGGCTCAATATGATCAACATTATAATCAATTCATCCCAAAATATGAAATGCATAATGCCAAAGCACTTTTATACACCACTATCACTTCTCGCCTCAAGGTGAAATTGTTAAATCTAACTGTTATACCCACACTCCCCATGTAATACTGAAATGAGCCAGCGAGTGTAGATGTAAATAGGTAATCTAAGAAGCATACTGCGTTTCTTTAATTCTATTTTACTGGACTCAATGAACTGAACCAACAATACACAAAGTGAAAGACTAATGCATGCAAGAATGCGCTTACAGCAAAGATAAATGGAGCATACATGTGAACTGTATCAATACAATCAAATGAGCTTAATTTTTATATATATATATATATATATATTGGAGAAGGGACCTAAAGATTAAAGCATTAGAATTTCTATAATAATAAACAAATAAAAACTCGGCAATTAATTCATATGTAATCCGTAGTAAGTTGTAACTAGTATGTAATATTTAAAGAAGAAGAGAAGAATTTGAATTCAGAAAACTTGCAATACATACAAGGTCTACTGTTTAAAAAGCAAAAACAAGCAATAAGTATGCAAGATGTGATAATTAAGTAGTCATACGCTTCAACTACTAGGCAGAGACCATCTTCATCACACCTCCTTAGCCCTTTTTTCATCTGTATCGTCATTTTTCTCCCCGTTGTTTGTATCATCGATTTTTCACTTGTTTCGTATCCTCGCCCTCATATGTCCCATCTTTTTGTCGCTTCATCAGACACATAATCCGCACTGCTTCATACTACTCCGCCTCCTCATCTGCAAACGCATTTTTCGTATTCCTCGCCCTCATTTGTCCCTTCTTCTAACCCTTCATCGACACATAATCTGTGATCCGCTTGCAGACTCTGATGTCTCTTCATCGCCTCTTCATCAATTGTCTCTAAGAACCAATCAGATTCTTCCCGTGACAACAAACCTCCTCGGCTCGATCCAACAACTTTCTAACTGCTCTGCTATTTCTGCTTGGTTGAGATTATTTCCGCAGAGATCGCTCCCGTATGTACGAAAGGTTTTAGTCTCTAGACAATAGAAGATAGGTAATTGTTTTGGAGCATTGGGAAGAATATTTTATTCTTCATCATGTCTAAAACACTCTTTGTAGCAAAAGATGTTCCAATGCTCACAAACAAAGCATAGTCCCCTAAACTATCAACATTTTTCCAAACCGTATTAAACTCATTCAACTTGAAAACTGAAACCCACGAACCAGAATTTCCTATAAACAGAGACATTAGGCCACCATCATGCTCTACAAGATAGTTTTCATATGTCCATTTAAGTGACGTGGAAGGGGACATGGTGGCTCCTCAAGAACAATCCAGGTATCGCCCTTATGATTATACACCCCCAACTTCCTCTCTGACTCAGGCAGTAAAACATTCCGTTAAGAAAACAGATTGCTATAGGATGGCCTGAAGGGTATGTTATTTTCATATCGATCCATTTTCCACTCCTTCTTTCCAAGACGAATGGTTGCGATACTCACATGGGTACGAAGAAAGCATGAGATGACAAAAACTACACAACAACCTGTGGATGATGATGGAGCACAAGAGAATGTGACGCCAACGAATTCGCGAGCCCAGTTTAGATCAGGTAGCGCAATCACTTTCTTGGGGAATGGACTAAAGAAGAACATGGAGCAGAGCCCCGAAAACATAAGCAACCAACCATCTTTTGAATGGAGGGCTCTTGCTTCATCATTCGCTTTTTTCTGCATCTACAAGTAGGTTCTGGCATATCTCACATTTGGATACACCGGTGAATGAATTGATAATTCAGCTCCGAACACTGTTTGTGAAGAAGCCATTGTGATTGCGGTACAGGAAATACAAGAGGATTATGCTCCTTTGAAATGCACACTCCTCCGCCGCATGCCAACTTCGACAAACTAAATGAAACGACTCGCATCTTCGCCATATAGATGTGAAAGAATTTGCTCCAAAGCTCTTTGGGAGCTCTCCCAATTTCTCATACATGTCGCTTCCATTGAAATATCCCCTACATCACAATTTGAATCAATGCATTGGTAACATCAGGCAAGAGATACACTATCATGTAAAGGTTGGAATCAATTTTGGGAATGCAAAAGAAATATCACTCCTTCTTAGTTTCTTTGTTTCTTTGTTTCTCGAACTGATAATTTTCTAAATAGACACTTTTACGCAAAAGTAGACACTTTTCATGACGCAGATAAGATCTTTCAGTGCCTAAGATCCCTATCTCATGTTCCGTGTTATTTATACATATTGTCCGAAACCAATTTTGATTCTACATGACCCATTCAAAACTCCTCTATGGTATTATACAACCCCACCCCACAAAATTCGTTATGCCCACACATCTCCATACACTAAAGCTGCCATCTTGATAGCTCCTAAAAAAAATACTAAGAACTAAAATTTAAAACTCGTATCTGGGTGGATATTAATAAAGGTGTACAAGAACTTACTTTAATTAAGAGCAAACGTCTGCTATTATATAACGACAGAGTAGTATATATAATTATAAACCTTTTAGCCAGAGGTTTATGAAAGCCACAAGATCAAATACTTGTTCCACCAATTAGTAAATAATTTAAATTTTATTACAAGAGGACTAAATTTAAATAGGTAACTTAATTAAGATATGGCTCAGAAGACGGGAAAGGAAAGAAAATCCTATGAACAAAAGGTAAAGACATAATATTTGATCAAAGAAGTAAAAATAATAATAAATAAAAATTATAGTAAAAAGATACTAACTTGAAGCTTCACGGTGGTGGTAATCGATTTTCTCCGGTTCGATGACGGTGGGCTGCAAACCGGCCAGTTCAGTTGAGACAAAGGTTGCCATTGCTCGATTACTTTGTTGATTTAATGAAGAAACAATGGCTACTGTTTGAGGGTGGCCGGTTTCTTGATTTAAATACTGTATGTATTGCCTTCCCACCGCCTTATTACTTTGTGTGGTAGTAACTAGTAAATAGAGAAGGAACATAGGAATAAAAAGCTTATATATGTAGTTATAATTACTTTGGTCTCTCTCTTCTTCTTTTTCCTTTACTTTTTCTTGGTCGTATTTTTGTCAAGATTTCACCTGATGAACAAAAAGATACCTTTTTGTTTTCTACTTATGTTTTATTTTAATATCTTTATATTTCTATCCCTAGCAACTAATAAAGACACGTGACAAAAATACTGAAAAAAAAA
>JAOBSW010000151.1:0-102558 GCA_026214975.1 Gentiana macrophylla | reverse complement strand
TATATATCTTGTACCTATCACCATCTATTAGCACGTGGACTTTTTCCGTGCATGTGTTTGCCTTGGTTTTTGTTTCTATGGTTTTAGATACTCGAGATGGAGCTTACTAGAAGATGTCATGTGGGATCTGATTACTTTACCGCGGGTTTTGGTCAAGCATGGCTAAGTCTTTTACTCTTTATCTCTCACCTGCCCGAGGGCAGGTGTTTCGTTTAAGTGTGGGGTGGGAGACTTAGCCCGTTTTCTTGTTTTGTTGTTAAATGCTGCATGCTTAATATGTGGTATGCTTAGCCTTATGGCCGGCTAGAGTCGATTTTGGGGATATTTAAAAATTCAAGGGTTTTAACACCTTGTTGTGTGTGTTATTTTCACATTCAGTGGTGGCCACTTTAGTAGGACCTTTAAGCGTGTACAACTGGGTTTGATATTATCTTGAGAATGGAGTTTATTAATTTCATAAGCTACACTTTGTGCACAATCGAGTTGCTACCACCTATATTACCACTAATCTCAAGACAAAATGAAAGGTTCACCTAAGTAGGATCTGGGATGGCGATCTGGCGTCTCTTTGACCAACCAAATCCAAATAAGCCTTATCCCGAAGCGTTAGACCTTCGTAGCCTCTCGGCCTTGATAGAATGATGCGACCACCATTCATTTTATAGTCATTTTGTTACTCAGTTTAGAAACCTACCTTGAGCCTTAGTATGGTCACATTTCCTTCATTTATACCGCTGCGAGTGGACTTAGTCTTTTGTTGAAGCCACATTTGCTAAGGCAAGTTATGGGGTGGGGAATGATGTTTTGATGGGTTGGTGTTTTCTTGGTGTTGACATATAAGGAGAAGAGAGCTCATTTGGGCCTAGTGTTTTGGTTTGGCCCAAGAAGAAAAGAAAAATCTATGAAATTTCTTCCTTCTTTCTTTAAAAAAAAGAGTTCAAAATAAATTAGCTCTCAAGGAATAAAAGCTTGGAGTTTATTGAAATAAAAAGTTGGATTAAAGTTGAGCTCGGAGTGATTTCTATGATGTTGGAGTTGGGATAGTGAGATAGGTGCGATGTATTCGATCTGCCGCGCATAACACTTGAAACATAGTTGAGTGTGGCAATGAGTTTGGGTATGTTAGTATCTAAGGTTCCCAAAGTGTTTAATTAATCAAAAGGAGTTTAGATGATTTGTATAGTAGAGATGAAGTGGTACACTTGTTGATTAGAGTTCACTCGTGCTTCTTTTCTCTCGATTTCAAAATATCCTTTTAGATTAACCGGAATCACCTAGCTAGCATTTTAACCTTTCAAGTCCTACCCGATCGTGTCCAAACTTGGTGGCCTTGATTAGTGGAGAGGCTAGTTAAGTATGAGACAGTTGGTAGACTTTTGGTGGGATTCAAGTCCGACAATCATTTTGAGAACACTTGGCTTTGGCTTGGCACCACACACACTCAATTTTCTTGATAATGTTATACGGTGTGTGTATATGTTCGTGTTCTTACTTTGTGGTTGCCTCAAGTGTGAGTAGTAGCACCTATGTTAAGGGTGAAATTTATGATTTATATAGCGTTATTCCGTAACAATATCCTTGGTATTTTAGTACTTTTATAGAAAAGTGTTGGTTTTATCGAATTATTGAGTAAGCGAGTTTTAAATGTGTTTAAATGCAAAATCGAGATATTTACGTGATTTTATCGGTGTTTTATGTTTATCCATGTATGATGTTACATTTTGCATGTTTCTATCATGTTAGTTAGATGCGTTTGCATGATGAGTAAGGAGCTTAAGCGATGATCACATGAAGATGGAAGAGTTGAAAGATGTTTAAGTGAAGAATCATTGAAGAAACCGGAACCAGGCACTTCATGGAAATTTGTCCCACACTTGTAGGCACTTTCAGGAAAGTTGTCTTGATAAAAGTTGTAGAGAGATTGAAATAGCTTTCCAGCGCATGTTGAATCACCTCATTCAGAGCCCTAGAAGTGAAGTTATGAGTAAAATACTGGAGCTGGGTCCTGGGCGGGCGTCCATGATAATGAACGAGCGTCGGGGCGATCTTTGTAACAACCGACTTGATTTTCTCTATATATAGCAGCGCATAATCAACCCTAAGACACACAATTCAGACCCTAAACCCTAGGGAGCAGCTTGGCTGCGTTTTATTCTATTTTCTTCCGGTTTATGCAATTAGATTCATAGATTAGATTAGCTACTTTTCATGTCTTTTTATTCATCAATTTCAAGTCTCACGAAGATGATAAGAGGCTAGACCTCTTTTGAGCAGCGGTGTGAAGCCTATCCGTCAACTATTGATTCGAATCGTGATTGTTTTGTGAGTTCTTTAATACAAGTTGTTTCTTTTATCATGTTTACATTGTTTATTGCGAATTATATCGAAAGATGTTTGCTTTTGTGTTTGTTTTATGTGATGAAAATCATGTTAACTTTAGAACACCATGATAAAAGAGTAGATCTTTAATCTATAAAGCGAAAGTTAATAGGTTAGATTTCTAGGTTAGAAGCGTTAGAGTTTCCACCTTTGTTTTGAAAGCGTTAATCTTTAAATCGAAGATAAAGATTGATAGGAGAACCATCTAAGAAATTAGAGGGTCGTGTACTTAGATAAGGCAAATCACAACTTGATTAGAATCACGAAATAATCGAATAGGATCTGAATGTTGATAGGATAGGTGGATCAAGCTGTTAGTTCGTTTGTTAAAATTTGATTTAAATCACTTGACTCGAATTGCTTAGCTTAGTTTAGTTTATTTTATTTTACTGCGACTTAGTTAGTTTTATTGCTTTCAATCTTGCCTAGCATTGGATTCAATCCTCTGTCTAGTTCCTTTTATGCATATTTGTTTAAATTAGTTTTACTGTTTAGTTTAGATTCTCGTGACAATAGTTAGTTTAGGAATAAAAACTAGGATCCACAACCTCCGATTCCACGAGATCGACTCGGTATTAATCGCTATATACTACGATCCCTACACTTGGGAATACCGGATTTATAAATTTTATTACTTGTTTGTTTCGTTAGATAAAAATCCATAACAAGTTTTTGCGCCCGTTGCCGGGAACCGGACGGTTGTATAGTTTTTGTTTTTCATTAGTAATTTAGGTTAGGTTTTGTTTTATTTCTGTTTTTCGTTGGTGATTTAGTTGTTTTACTTATTTGTTTTTACATTTAATTAATATTTGTTCTTGTTAGTTGTAGTATAGACTTTTGTTTTGAGTTTTAGTCTCTGTTTTACATTATTGTTTCTTTTTTTTTTTTTGCTCTCTGTTGAATCTGTTCGGTTGGACGAGCGTCACAGTCATCTGAGGCGCCCGTCGATTCTTCTCTCAGGAGGGCGCCCGTCCAGTTAATTGGGCGCCCGTGCATCTGTACGCCATTAGTTTTTATTTTTATTTCAATTAGGTTTCTGTTTTTAAGTAGGTAAGTGTCGTAGATAGGTTTCTAAGGTTGAATCATCTAACTCCACGTTTTTAACGATCAAACTTTTGGATAAAAGGGATCGTTTAGCACTCTTTAGTATTTTGGCCATAACTTTCGGCTCGAGTGTCCGTTTGGCGCAGGACCTGGTCGGAAAGCTTCGTTCGGCGCCGACGGCGTGGCGGCGCCGGAGGGCAAATCCGACACCATTTTCGAGTCAAAATCCACTGTTTTCCCTTCCATTTTGGGGTTAGAAGATTTCAACACATGTTTTTTTCCTCTTTTTAGTGTTTTATGTTTTTGTTTTGAATCTTTCGTAGGTTTAGGTTTACGATTACGTATCCCTTTAGGTAGATTTTTAGTTTGATCATTAGGTTTTAGTTCGAGTTATTAGGGTTTAAGTTTTTATTTTTGTGATTAGTTTTACGTCCCTGTTTTTCTTCTCTGTTTTCTCAAAATCCCTCTGTTTACGAATTCGTTTACATTCTTTCTCTGAAACTTTGCATCTGGACGGCGTTTATTCGTTTGAGCGCTTCGTTCAGCTCATAATTTTTCAATCCTGTATCGAATTCGACCCTTGAGCGAGCGTCCATAAATTTGGGCGCCCGTCCAAAGCGACTCTGAAGAGATCAGACGCAGCGTTCAATTTTGAACACCAGATTCGATCCAATTTCAAGACATCGCTCGTCCATTTGTTTGGGCGCCCGTCCGTCCACTTTCTTCCTCAATCTTTTTCTTTTCCCTCTTTTCTTTTCTTTAGGTTTTAATTTTAGATTTAGGTTTTAAATTTCTTAGTTTAGGTTTTATTTTTTTTCTTTAGTTTTGAGTTCCGATATCTTGAGTTGGGTATCGGTTTATGCAAACTCCGAAGTCGAGAAAGGGCCATTACTCTTTTCACTGACCTCGGCGGACCATAGTCCGACCCGATAGGAGAAGACTTCGTTTTACGATCCCTCGGACGAAGGAAGTTCAACCGTCGGGATATCGAGCGAAACCTAATAAAGGAGATCGAAGATATTGTTATAATGGCGGCGGAAGATCGGCGTCGTTGGCGAGACTTCGCCATGCACAGTGCGATCCTTTGTCAACCCGGCTATAAATCCTACCAGCCATTACCGCACAAACCTTTGAACTAAAACCCGGTCTCATTCGGATGATGCGGCATGCATCAATGTTTCACGAGTTCCCACTGAAAATCCTCACACACACGTACACACATTCACGGAGATATGTGGTGCGACACGCATTCAAGGTGTGAGTGAGGATGTGATTAAACTTACTTGTTTCCATTCTCTTTGAAGGAGAAGCTAAAGAGTGGTATAGCTCTCTCCTACGGAATCCATTACCACACAATTGCATTGGAGAAAGAATTTTTAAGTCAATACTTTCCACACCCAAGAGCATTGATGTTTAAGGAAATATACAATTTTATCAAGCGAAAGCAGAATCTTTCTTTGAGGCATGGAAGAGATTTAAGGCTCTTCTTAGTAAATGCCCCACCATGGGTTAGACTTGCGAGGCAAGTCAATACCTTTCGATGGATTGACCGAGCTCAGCTAAGGGCATGGTCAATAGTTCATCAGTGGGGCGTTTTTGAGGAAAACGCCTCGAGAGGGTGGGCATTGTTGAAGACATTGCCAAATATAATTATTCCCCTCCTTTCAAGCTGTTCGAGGCACCACCACCTCCTCCTAGGATCGAGGAGGTGCAAATGCTGAAACAGATTGCCATCTTTGAAGCGGCGGTAGCTCGCTTACCACGTCTCCAAATCAGTTATCCAGACACCTTCATTTTACGAACTCTCAAGTTATATCTGCGAAATGTTCTCGGGTGGCCATATGGTTGGCGGTGTCAATTCATGTCCCCAATTCTTATCAAGTCAATCTTCCGAGAATCATGGCGGTACAATCCGATCACATGTCGGTATGTGATGATGCGAAGGCACCTTTGCTCGTTTACGTCTATGATCGGACGAGAAGCAGAGATCAATGCCTTTAATGGCCAGCCAAATCGAGAGGTTTGGAAATCAATTCAGCGGCCAAGGCAACTTTCAAAACCAGGGTTTCCGTCAAAATCAAAATTTCAATTTCAATCGAAACCCTAGTTTCAATCGAACCAGAACTTGAATGCTCCCAATCTTAATCAAAGGTTCAATCAAAGCGGCCTAACTATTCAAATCCTTCATCTCAAAGTCAATCAAGCCACTTTCTCACGAAAATGTTCAAAACTCTCAAGGTCCATCTCACGTTGATGATCTGGAAGCTAGATTGGACTCTGTATCGGAAGGAAGTGAAGGAAGCGAACAATAACTTCGGAGGAGCAAAATAATAATATCAATTGTTGATGAATTCGATCAAGCACCTTGAGAAGCAAATGGCTGACCGGCAAGCTTACAGACCATCGAGGCGGATGCCCACTTCACGGAGAAAATCCCAAAGGTGGTCATGTAGCTCATCTTGATTTGAATCTTGGCCAATGCAGCGACTTGGTTCCTTCACCTCCATACGGTGGAGGAGAGGCCGATGCAATAAACTTAAGTGGTACTCAGCCCAGTGGTCCCACAACCGGAAACCACTAGCCCCTCTTGCCAGGTGATAAGGCGGGAGGGAAGTTGAAACACCAATCATCCCTTAGGCTGCAAGCAAGTAATCAGTGGTGATCCACGATAGGTGAAAAGGTTGGAAATCCTCGGTGGCTGTTCCCCTGAGGAGTGAACAAGTTGGAAATCCTCAAGTGGTGATCCTTGAGGGTGAAAAGGAAAGAAAGTCGGTGGCTGATCCACGACTACGAGCTTCTGAAAAGGCGGTTTGGTGGAAGGATTTGGAAGACAAAGCTATCGGCGCATCCTCAAAGAGAGTCTTTTCGAGTGATCGGAAGAAGCTTCCGTTTCCACCGAGGAAGAGCAACATTCCATTTGTTGAAGACAAAAAAATGCGAGAAGGTGCTAAACCTTACGAAAAATACTCGAGTAAATCTGCCATTATCAGAGGTCTTGGTGAAATGCCTAAGTATACAAAGTTCATCAAGGATGTTGTATCTTCCAAGAAGAAGTTAGCGAGGAATGGATCAAGCGGTTGGTAAGAGTGTTCTCACGGTCAATAATGAAAGCTTACCAATCAAGAGAAGCGACCGGGAAAATTTGTGCTCACATTGCGGATGGGAGGTCTAGTCTTCCCAAATTCCTTATGTGACTGGGCGCATCTATCGACTTGATGCCATTATGCGTATTGCAAGCGGTTTGGGTTTACAAAGTCTTCTAGAACCCACGACCATGAATTTGCGATTCATTGATAAATCTTAAAAAGCTTGAGGAATCTAAAGGGCGTATTAGTTCAAATAGATAGGTTTACCTTTCGGTTGGTAGATACGTCTTAGATATTGAGAAAAGTGCAAATGTCCCTTTGATTCTTGGAAGACCTTTTCTATCTACGACTAGAGCCGCATCGATTGTGATGGTGGGCATGTGACCATTCGAGTTGGTGATCGGGAGGTGAGCTATAGTGTTTCAAAATCTATCAATGTACATTACGGATCTCCAACCCGGCTTTTCCGTTGATGAGACTTACGATGATTTCGATGACTTTATGGATAAGCAAGTCATGGTTTATGTAGAAGTGAATATGAAGCGGACGATTGATAATCTGAATAATCATGGTGTGGTCAATCTAGACCCGATTAGCGGTGATTTTGAGGATGAGCTAAGAGAAGAAGCCTTGGCGATGGGACCACTAAGTAGGCTCGGTGATGTTGAGTTGAAGAGTGGTGATCTTAAATCAAGTCTAGAGGATCCTCCAGTAGATTTGAACTTGAAGCCGTTGCCTAAACATCTTAAGTATGTGTTTTTAAGAGAAGGTGACAAGCTTCCTTTGATCATCTCTGCCAAGCTATCTCGTATAGAGGAGCTTAAGTTGTTAAACGTCTTGCGCCAAAAATGAAAAAGCCTTTGGATGGCGGTGGGGAGATATCAGGGATATCTCCCGACATCTGTATGCACAAGATCAAGGCGAGGAGGGTGCAAAGCAGGTTAGGCGACCTCGAGAGAAGGCTCAACCCTCACATGCAAGAAGTAGTCAAGAAGGAAATCATTAAGCTTACAGATATGGGTATCATATCGCCATTCTTTGATAGTGAGTGGGTGTCCCCGACTCAGGTAGTCCCCAAAAGGGAATTACTATTGAGAAGAATGAGAAGGGAGAAGAGATAGCATTGAGGCTAATTCACAGGCTATAGAGTGCCAGTATTGACTACAGAAAAAAACTCAATGAGGTCACAATGAAAGATCATTTCCCCTTCCATTCATTGATCAAATGCTTGAGCGTCTGGCGGGCACGCGTTCTCACGCTTCTGGATGGATATTCGAGGATACTTCCGAATACTCATCGATCCATTGACCAGAGAAGACCACTTTCACTTGCCCTATGGGACATTCGCCTCTGAGCGGATGCCATTTAGTCTCTGTAATGCCCGGCCACCTTTCAAAGGTGTATGATGGAAATCTTTGTGGGCTAGTTGAAAAGTGCATGGAGATTTTTATGGATGATTTCTCGGTCTTTGGTCAATCCTTGATGAGTGCCTCGATAATCTTGATCAGTGTTGTCTAGATGTGTGGAAAGGACTTAGTACTCAATTGGGAAAAGTGCCATTTATAGTCGATGAAGGGATAGTCCTTGGCCACAAAGTGTCCATAGCGGTATAGAAGTAGATAGGGCCAAGGTAGAAGCCATCGAGAAGATGAGTTATCCTAAGAATGTACGTGAAGTCGAGAGGTTTCCTCGGACATGTCGGTTTCTATAGGAGATTCATCGAGATTTTTCAAAAGTAGCCAAGCCCCTATCTACTCTGCTCAAGGAAGGCGTTGAGTTCAATTTCGATGATAGCTGCAAGCCAGCGTTTGAGAGCTCAAAAATAAATCGATTTACGCTCAATTCTTATTTCACTGGCTGGAACTTACCTTTGAGCTTATGTGCGGCGCATCAAACTATGCGGTTGGTGCGGTCTTAGGGCAAAAGCTTAATGGAAAGTTCAACCTATCTATTACGCCAATCACACATTTGAATCCTTCTCAAGTTAACTACCGACAGCGAGAAGGAATTATTAACCGTAGTCTTTGCTATGGATAAGTTTCGTAGTTACTTCTTTGGGTGCTCAAGTGATTGTGTGGGTGATCACGCTTTGCTGCGGTATCGATGACTAAAAGGATGCTAAACCACGCTGCTGCGTTGGATCACGACCCTCCAAGAGTTTGACGTTCAAATTAAAGATAAAAGGCGTTGAAAGCGTAGTAGCGGATCATGTTTCTAGGGTGTTAAGTGAGGAAAAGGGTGATCCACGATGATATAGATCTTTACATTCCTCTAGAAAACACCATGTTGATACATGGCGCGCTCAGAGGCGTTCCTTGGTACTCCTCCATTGTAAACTACCTTCATGCCCGTTATCTTGACCACGAAATGTCTTATCAAAGAAGAAGAAGTTCTTCTCTGCGATGCAAGTCTTTCGTTTGGGATGAACCTTACCTCTTCAAAATCTGTAAAGATGGTTTGCTAAGGAGGTGTGTTCCGAATCCGAGCAGCGGGATATTATCGGCGGTGCCACGGTGGACCCTCTTGGTGGTCACTTTGGTCCGTGAAAACCGTTGCCAAAATCTTCCAATCCGGTTTCTATTGGCCCACAATATTCAAAGACACGAAGCTTTACGTAAAGCTTGTGATCGGTGCCAAGAGCGGGAGCTTTGACAAGGCGGTTTGACATGCCGTTGAAACCCATCCTTGAATCTGAAGTCTTGATGTATGGGGAATTGACTTTTTGAGTCCGTTTCCTTCTTCCCTGTGGAAACAAATACATCTTAGTTTGCGTAGATTATGTATCGAAATGGGTGGAAGCGATAGCCACTCCTCACAATGATCATAAAGCGGTCATGAAGTTTTGAAGAAAAACATCTTTGTGAGTTTGGATGTCCACGTGCCTTGATAAGTGATGAAGGGCACACTTTTGTAACCGACCTTTGGAGAAAGTCCTCGAGAAGTATGGTGTTAGCCATAAAATCGGCACACCGTATCATCCGATGACTAGTGGTCGAGTTGGCGAAGCAACAGTCTTAAGAAAATCCTGGAAGGCGGTGAATAGTCATAGAAAAGCTTGAGTGCGAAGTTGGGCGATGTACCTTGGGCATATAGGATTGCCTATAAGACCCTATGGGTACATCGCCATATCAAATAGTTTATGGTAAGCCGTGCCATCTGCGCGGTCGAGTTAGAGCACGCAGGCGTATTGGGCTCTGAAGTTTTGAACTTCGATTCCCAATCTGTAGGAAACATCGATTACGGCGATTGCATGAATTGGATGAATTTAGACTCCAGGCTTATGAAAGCGCCGAGATTAGTAAAGAGAAGATGAAACTACTCCATGGCGCCAAGATAAAGAAGAGAAATTCCAAGTCGGCGAGCAAGTTCTCTTATACAATTCTAGGTTACATTTGTTTCTGGGGAAGTTGAGAACGCGTTGGTCCGGTCCTTCGAGATTCTCAAATCATTCTGGGCGTTCTAGAACTACGCGGTTATCGGACCAACCGTTTGAGTTAATGGTCAAAGGTGCAAGCACTACATTGGTGAACTAAAGAAAAACCTTTGATTGTTAAATTTCGATATTCTCGGATGTGGTTATTCTGAGTCAATGAATTTGGCGAGTTTTCATCCGATTTATTCTCCGAGGATGACGGTATTGGTTCATCGTGAAGTTCTAGCGGTGGTTGGGATATGGAGGAGTATGAAGAGAGCAAAAGCAACGTCATCGGAGGAATCGGAGAGAAAGAAATCAGCCATGGGGAAGATTAAGCGAGTTTGGAAGGTTATAAAAGATTTTACCCCATGTGTTAGATCTTGTTTACTGCAGCCACACTCTCTGGACCGGAGCTTAAGCGAGGTAGTGGTGTGGCGAGAAAGGTTAAATAGCCTGATCCAGTGAGCTTTAAATGTGTCGAGCTAACGACAATAACCATTAAGCGCTACTAGGAGGCATCCTAGATATCCCTTATTATATTAGTTTCTTTCTTTAGTTATTTTTCCTTGTTCTAGTTGTTTTAATTTTATTCGGATTGTGTTGTTTTGTCGATCGACCGTCTAGGCTTATAAAGAAGTCGAAGTGTTGTTTTGCTTACGATTTCCTCTTATCTTTATCTCTATCACTTTTGCGCGATATGATATAATCCCTTGTATCCCCGAGGTATTTCTTTTTTTCAAGTGTGCGGGATATTTTAGATGGCGATTGTGAGCTTTAGGCGATTTCAGTTTTCCGGTGGATGGTCCACGATCTCTTGATTTCCTCAAGCATTTACGGATCTGGACCATGGCCACTTCCGGACTTGCCACTTCGAACTACAATCGACTAAGTACTTTCTTTCTTTTTAATTACACTTTTGAGGACATGTTGTCATTTAAGTGTGGGGAGGGATAAGTCGATATGTATCTATACATTTACTTAAATTTTATTTCTATGCTAAAATGAGCTAAATTTTAAAAAAATTTTGTTTTGCCTCGAGTGAGCAATGCATGTTTTTGTTCGGTTTGTTATATTCATTGATGCTGTATGCCGTATGTCCATAAGTTAGATGTTTCACCAAGATTTATTTTCCACGAGCCATAGTGAATGATGAGCTATATTATAAAGTTATACCCCTTTTGATTAGTGATGTTTGATTTCTTATAAGTCATGTGCTTAGTGCTAATGTTCATATCGTGAGACTTATGATAGTTTGTATTTAGTTCCGAAGTATGACATACTGTGAATATCTGTAAGTTTGAATGTGATAAGTGAAACGTGATTAAGTCTTTGCAATAGTAATAAATTGTTTACTTGAGGTGTTATGCTCGGTGGTGCATCTTTACTAGAAAATAATCTTTTCCACTTATCGGCCGAGAAATCTCTAAACAAAATTGTAATTGGGTGTGTCGGAGTGAGTCGATGATTTGAGTCACGGTAAGGCATTATCTCAAAATGTTTTATTCCACTATGATGACCAAAAGCTCACGACGATCGAGGAAAAATTGCTTTATGATTTGAGTAAGGTAGGGTATACCACGTATGTCCTATTACGCTATGATGAGCAATAGCTTATTACGATGTGTGTTTAAATGTGAAATCAATTGAATCTACTTAAGAATTGGTATGAAAAGAATGAAATGAGACTTAGTTATCGTTAATCTTATCCCAGTATAAACCGATGGATATCTTTGTAGGGATTATCCTCTGAAGTATGTCGGAAAGGTCTTAAATGTGTTCTATCATCTTTTCCGGGATATGCTCCGTTTTGTAGGGTGCATCTTATAAGTATCTTTTATTACTAGTTTGAAGGGGTATTAGCTAGTTTTTCTTGAAATATTCAAGTTTGGATTTAGTGGAAATTTGCTATGGTTTTGCACACACACAGGGGTGAACATCTAAGTTATTGAATATGTGTTATATGTCTTTGAGATGTCTATCTTTTCTCGAGCCTTTATCTTGTTTTGTTTTGCTCGGGACGAGCAAAGTTTAAAGTGGGGGAGTTGTTAAGGGTGAAATTTATGATTTATATGCGTTATTCCCGTAACAATATCCTTGGTATTTTAGTACTTTTTATAGAAAAGTGTTGGTTTTATTGAATTATTGAGTAAGCGAGTTTTAAATGTGTTTAAATGCAAAATCGAGATATTTACGTGATTTTATCGGTGTTTTATGTTTATCCATTATGATGTTACATTTTGCATGTTTCTATCATGTTGTTAGATACGTTTTCATGATGAGTAAGGAGCTTAAGCGATGATCACATGAAGATGGAAGAGTTGAAAGATGTTTAAGTGAAGAATCATTGAAGAAACCGGAACCAGGCACTTCATGGGAATTTTGTCCACACTTGTAGGCACTTTCAGGAAAGTTGTCTTGATGAAAGTTGTAGAGGATTGAAATAGCTTTCCAGCATGTTGAATCACCTCATTCGGACCCTAGAAGTGAAGTTATGAGCAAAATACTGGAGCTGGGTCCTGGGCGGGCGTCCATGATAATGAACAGCGTCCGGGCGGTGATCTTGTAACAACCGACTTGATTTTCTCTATATATAGCAGCGCATAATCAACCCTAAGACACACAATTCAACCCTAAACCTAGGGGAGCAGCTTGGCTGCGTTTTATTCTATTTTCTTCCGAGTTTATGCAATTAGATTCATAGATTAGATTAGCTACTTTTCATGTCTTTTTATTCATCAATTTCAAGTCTCACGAAGATGATAAGAGGCTAGACCTCTTTTGAGCAGCGGTGTAAGCCTATCCGTCAACTATTCAGATTCGAATCGTGATTGTTTTGTGAGTTCTTTAATACAAGTTGTTTCTTTTATCATGTTTACATTGTTTATTGCGAATTATATCGAAAGATGTTTGCTTTTGTGTTTGTTTTATGTGATGAAAATCATGTTAACTTTAGAACACCATGATAAAAGAGTAGATCTTTAATCTATAAAACGAAAGTTAATAGGTTAGATTTCTAGGTTAGAAACGTTAGAGTTTCCACCTTTGTTTTGAAAAGCGTTAATCTTTAAATCGAAAGATAAAGATTGATAGGAGAACCATCTAAGAAATTAGAGGTCGTACTTAGATAAGGCAAATCACAACTTGATTAGAATCACGAAATAATCTGAATAGGATCTGAATGTTGATAGGATAGGTGGATCAACTGTTCGTTCGTTTGTTAAAATTTGATTTAAATCACTTGACTCGAATTGCTTAGCTTAGTTTAGTTTATTTTATTTTTCTGCGACTTAGTTAGTTTTTATTGCTTTCAATCTTGCCTAGCATTGGATTCAATCCTCTGTCTAGTTCCTTTTATGCATATTTGTTTAAATTAGTTTTACTTTTAGTTTAGATTCTCGTGACAATAGTTAGTTTAGGAATAAAAACTAGGATCCACAACCTCCGATTCCACGAGATCGACTCGGTATTAATCGCTATACTCGATCCACTACACTTGGGGAATACGGGATTTATAAATTTTATTACTTGTTTGTTTAGTTAGATAAAATCCGTAACAAGTTTTGTACATCACAAAGTTGAATCCCTTGGTTGGTTTTAAAACGCCTAATTTACTCGAGGGCAAGCAAAGGCTAAGTGTGGGGTGGTTGATGGGAATCAACTTTACGTGATTCCGGTGCATTTTCCGCCCCCGTTTATCCCACTTTTAGCACATTCTTGGTGTTTTTAGACCGTTTTCGGGGAATATTGTGAGTTTATAGCACGGGGAGTAAATCCGTCGCTTTGATGGTTTACTACCTCTTCTTAGTGATATTAACCCATTCCCGAGCACTTTTATCCTCCGGAATCGTTTGTGTGTGTTGTTCTTTCATGAGATTGTAGGGTCTAGGTGTCATGAGAACCCGGAAGGCGAAGATTTATGATGAGAAGTATGATCAAGGTGCAAGAATGAGCCAAGGAAGAAGAAAAATGAAGAAAAGGAAGAAAATAGTTGGTATCTTCACGCTATGTTCTGTTCAGAAGCAATTTTACCTATGATGGACGCATTTTCTGGTCACGGTCTCTTCATGAAAGTTGTAGATAATTGAAAGAGCTTTCCAAATCATTTTGAATCACTCAAATCGGAGTTCTACACGCGAAGATATCATGGTTTTACTGCAGCCAGAAAACAACAACGTCTCAAACGCGCGTTTGAACATTTCAAGCGTGCGTTTGGAACCGTTTTTATGTGAGAGAGTTAGGTGGTGAAGCGCGCAATCGGAGACCTCCAAGCGCGCGTTTGGGGCCGTTTTCTGCAGATTTTGCCCTATAGATACCCATTTCCATCGAATTTCATGAGCTTCTACTCCACTCTCTTAGCAAAAACTATACCCATTCTTTGCTCGAAATTTGTAATAGATTAGAACACTTTCTCTTTGCATAGATTAGCATAAACATAGCTTAATTGTTCCATTTCCAAGCTCAAATTCTCATTCCAACTTCAAAGCATCCACCTTTTAATTAGTTCTTTATTTTGCACTTTGGATCTCAAACTCGAATTTCTTCAAATTAATGGTAAATTTCTCTTCTCTTTTACTTATTATGGCTTTCATTTCCTATTTTGTGTATGTTTTGATTAGTATAATGAGTAGCTAATCCCTTTTCATAGTCAAATCATGTGAAATCACCCTTTGGGTGATGAAATTAGGAGTGGGTAGTGCTTTTTATTGTTGTTTCTTGCATATTTCACGCCTTAGAACTTGTTATAGCAGTTTGGGCTAGATTAGCTACCTAGGCCAAAGTCACACACATCAATCTAAAGAGTTTTTCAGATAGAGATGTGGGAAAAGGGGTTATAAGATCACGGCGTGGGCTCGGCTTAGTTGTTAAGCTGAGCCCAAAGTGAGGTTACTTGTTTTCACGTTTAAGCGGCTCTCGTGCATAACATGTCTTGTTAGTGAATCTTCTTTAAGGAAGGGTATTCAACTTGGCATAAGGTGTTAGGAGAGAGTTGTTCAGACCTTAGCACGGAATTAGGACACGCACACGTGAAATTGATTGTGAGAGTTCTTTTGTTATAATGCACACTACCGGTTTTGTCTACCTTGGGTTGAAACTAACTATTTTTATCATGGTTCAATATGTCCCTTAATCAATCTTTAAAACTTAGTAGTTTAATCATCTTTCTTTCTTTTCTATCTTTAGACTCGTTAGTAGAAATCACTTTAGTGTCATTGTAGTAAACAAACACTTTAAAAAGATTGACCACCTAGACTAAGTAACACGTTCACTTTGGTACTCATGAACACTTTTCCCTTGGGTTCGACCTCGTACTCATGTAGCTATTCTAGCAATCGACCCGGTATACTGCCGGTTAGAGAGTTAGTTTACCCACGGTTTCGGGTCTTTATAAATTGTTTTTGAAGGGTGAATTTAGCCTCGATCACTATCCACACCCTCGAGGTAATCACAAATTAAGAACACGAACATATACACACCGGTTATAACATTATCAAGAAAATGGAGTGTGTGTGGTGCCAAGCTAAAGCCAAGTGCTCGGAATGATGATTGTCGGGCTTGAATCCCGACCAAAAGTCTACCAACCATCTCATACCAACCACCCTCTCCACTAATCAAGGTCACTAAGTTTGGACACAATCGGGTAGGACTTGAAAGGTTATAACGTTAGGCTAGGAGTAATTACAGTTGTCGAAAGGATAATTTGGGAGCTGGAGAAAAGAAGTGCAGTGAACCTATCAACAAGTGTACCACCTTATTTCTACCATACAAACCATCCAAACTCCTCTTTGATTAATTTAAACACTTTGGGAACCATAGGATACTAACATACCCAAACTCATTGCCACACTCAACTATGTTGCAAGTGTTATGAGGCGAGATCGAATATATTAGCACCTATCTAACTATCCCAACTCCAACATCATCAAAATCATTTACAAGCTCATTCCTTTGATTCCAACCTTTTATTTCTATAAACTCCAAGCTTTTATTCATTGAGAACTTCTCAATTTATTTTGAACTTTGATTGATTGATTTTTTTAGAAGGAAGACATTACACAGATTTTTCTTTTCTTCTTGGGCCAAACCCAAACACTAGGCCCAATTGAGCTCATCTTCTCCTTATAGCTCAAAACCGAGAAAACACAAACCCATCGTAAAACATCATTTCCCTCACCCCACACTTGCTTTGGCCTAACAAAAGACTAGGTCCACTCGTAGGGTAAAAATGAAGGAAATGTGACCATGATTAAGGCTCAAGGGTAGGTTTCTGACTAAGTAAAAAAACGGCTACAAAATGAATAGTGGTCAGACCATTCTATCAAGGTGAGAGAGGAGCTCGAAGGTCTAATGTGTTGGGATTAGGCTTATTTGGCTCTGGTTGGTTCAAAGAGACGCCCGGGACCGTCATCCTGTGTATCTACTTAGGTGAACCTTTCTATTTAAGCCTCGAGACTAGTGGTATGTGAGGTGGTAGTAATCAAATTGTGCACAAAGTGTAGCTTACGTGAGATTAATAAACTCCATTCTCAAGATAATATCAAACCTTGATGTACACGTTCGGGGCCTACTAAGGTGGCCACCACTCGAATATGAAAATAACACACACAACACGGTGTTGAAAACCCTTGACAAAATTTTAAAAATTACCGGAAATCGACCGAGCCCGGTCATAGGCTAAGCATGCCACATATCAAGCACATTTAACAATGAAAACAAGAAAAGCGGCTAAGTCTCTCACCCACACTTAAGCGAAACACTTTGTCCTCGGTGTGTGAGAGATAAAAGATTAAAAGACTTATTTGTTTGACCAAAACCCAGCGAAAGGCGCAATCGTGACTCGAAACTTCGTGACACCTCGTATAAATCCATCTTGAAACCTAAAGCGAGATCAACAAAAACAAAGCACATGCACGGGATGAATCAACGTGCTAGAAAGCAAGAAATAGGGTACTCGGTGCGTAAAATAATGAGGCCATGCCACGATCTGAGATCAAAGCATGAAGAGGGGATACGAGGGATATACAATGGAAGGATAGAAAAGAATCAATAAAAATAGAACATCCATTCATCAGATAAAACCAATAGAAATAAAATCCACGTCATCCCAAAGTAACAATCAAAGAACAGGTAAACAAGCACGGTCAACCAGGCCTCAGGGGCTCAAAAATAAGTGCGTGTGCATGCCAAGTGAAGTGTGTCAACTGTTGGTCCCAGAGAAGGGTGAAACTATAGTCATAGGGGGGTGAATGACTATAGTGGAGTTTCAAAAACTTTTCTTATGTTTAAAAGCTTTTGGACAATGGATAAGTCCCTTCTTACTATGTTGTTTTCAAATCAGTTTAGGCAGTCACAGATATAAGTTATGAACTAGGCAATTTAAGTAAATGCTGTAAAGTAAATTGACACAAGGCTTATAGTGGTTCAGGGTGGTGTAATCCCTTAATCCACTCTTCTCCTGTGATGATTGGAGGAATTCACTATTGTTTTCACGAGATACAATAGTATGATTGTCCTTGACTTCCCAAGCTTCACAATCTACAAGACTATCACTCCTTGATTGCAGCGACCTTGATGATTCGAGTCTCTTTCACTTTGCTCCTTGAGATCAAAATCCTTGGCGAGCTATCATACACACAACTCCTTCTCAGTTGCTTACATTGATTTGCTTCAATTTGATGTGAATAAGATTCACCAACTTGCTTGATCAATCTCGATCTCTTGAATATGACTTTGTAGTTCGATGTAAGAGTTGATCTCTAGATAAGTCCTTGTAAGTTCAGAGAAGGCTTTTTAAATTGATAGAGTTTTTGCTTAATTTTTCTTTCTCAGATCGTTGTTTTGTTTGTCTGTCAATGCCTTCTATTTATAGCCTTGAGTAACCATGATTTTGAAATTCCGTCCGTTGGCTATATTAATGAGGGAATAATCCTTGATTTTATTCTTGATTCCCCCTTAATTCCGTTCTCCTTGATTTCAGTGATCGGAATTTTTTTCTTCAAACGTATAGCAGAAAATCCGTCCTTGATTGATCCTCTATTTAATGCATGATCTTCTGAATCTTCAACATATATTAAATATGATCTGGTAAGTATTACTTCGTTGTTTTACGAGCGGTCGAGTGATCCTTACGACTTAGCCGTTTTGGTTCTTCCTTCACCGTTTGTCTTCACTCGGCCCGAAAAAGTCAGTTTACTCAGCCGATTCACTGTTTTCTTCTTTATTTTTGCTTTAGTTTAAGGAGAATCTTTGTACTTCACTGATCCTTGATTGGGTTGATATCAGTGTACACCATATTTGAATATTAAGTTTCATCACTTGAAACATAACTTAGACTTATCCAAGGTCATCACAGACTTCCTTGGTTATAAGTCAGGCCATGAAGTCTTCATTGTATCTCTGCTGGTGCTTGGCTGGATTCACTCTGCCAAATGCCTGTTTTACTTTGCCGTTCTACCAACTAGTACAATACTTGTCTAACTCAACTTATACAACATGTCAGACTCTAAGTAAAGACTTATACAGAGAATTCTAACTTATTTCAGGCTTGCTATAACAGCTGGTATGGCCATCATCAAAACATAATAAAATGTTCCTAACAATTTCCCCCTTTTTGATGATGCCAAAACCCTCGTAAGCCTGAACATAAGTAATCCAAAATTTTCATAATAACAGAACAAAAAATCAGCAATTTTATTCATCCATCATAGGGCAATAAGTTCAAAAATTTTATTCAAAGATTACATACTACATCTTGCTTAATTCAGCTTTGTACCTCTTGAACTTTGTAGTCTGAACCTCTTCAATGTCTTTCCAATCAATTTTTGGAAACTTCCACTTCTAGTATGCCATATCTGTGTATTCAGATACTCCCTTGAATACTTTCTTGGCAAAGTGCATTGAAGTCTGGCATGGTCTCATTTGCCCTAAGTTCTCCAAAATATTTCTCAAGTCTCTCTCTTCCTTATGAATGTGAGTCGACAAACTTGAGACTTTTGTAGAGACTCCACTGATCTTGTTTGTTCATTCTTCCCATAGGGTTGAAGAATTTTGCCATATAGTTGAAGTCTTCTTGTTGTTCGGGTTAGCGAGTCTTACAGTCGCCTTTTGCAGGAGGCAGTGGTATGGCTGAGCTTGGTTTGTTGTTGGTTTGTTTGAGAAGTGTAAACTCTCTTTTGACTTCATTGTAGAGTTTGGTCATATCAGTTCTCATCCTTTTATCCTGATAGCTTAGACAATCAGCCCATGCTTCGTCTTGTGAGGAATGAGGATAAAGTCCTTCATGTACTCTGAAAAATTCTCTTACATGGTCCAGTACATCTGCTTCATATTCTGCTTTGCTTTGGTGACTAGTGTAAGTTCTGTGTTCCCCAATATATCTGGAGCTGCTGCTGCCTCTGCTGGTGTTTCCTCTGATGCTAAGTCTGTGTTGACTTGCTGAACCTCTTTGCTGAATAGATCCAGGCCTTTGCTATCTGCCGGATCTTTCCCTATCATCATCTCTTATTTGCATAGGAAGAGGAAATCCAGTGCAGGGTTCATTTAGGGCCTTTTCTCTTTCTTCTCTGGCCCTCCTTTGCTGTTCTTCTGCCTCATTCCTGATCCTTATTTCTCTGTCCCTTGCTCTCAGTTGTTCTTCAGTGAAATTTAGGGGTTTAATTGTTCTCAGTTGTTCTTCAGTGAAATTTGGGGGTTTAATTGTTGATCCTTCAGGCTTATCCTGATTTTCCCCTTTTGGGAGCATCATCCCTTTGCTGAAGTAAGATGCTATTTGTGGCCTCAGCCGTTCCAATCAGAGAGTCATGTTTTGATTCAATAGATGTGAATCTATTGTGATGATCATTCAATTTCTCGTGACACTTCAAAATCTAGTGCCAAAAGCCAATGACATTGATTCATTTTCTTGGGAAATGTGTTGTCTGAGGCCTGCAAGATTGTTAGTGATGTTAATGTTGAGTTGCCTCATCAGATTTCCCTATTGTTGAACAACGATATTTTGTGCATCGATGTATTCTGCAATGGCACGGAACTTGTGCTCAATGGATGAGCTTTTGTCATTAAATCTTTGAAGTCATGGATCTCGAGATACATGGCTTGTTTGCTCCAATTCTTGACCCGACAAATCGCGCTTTCTCAAAAGTTTCATTTGTAATGCAGGTGGCTAGTGAGAGAGTTTTTGCCTTACGTCGTCGGTTGGTTCTAGGTCCATTTTGATGTCCACTTGTCTTGATGTTGAGTAACATCTGTTCCAATTTCCAAATCTTCAAGAATTGGGTAGATGTGTATGCTGGTGTGGCTTGAGCTGCTGTTCCCCCTTTCTCTCTCTGTGCGGGGTTGCCTTGGTGGAGTGGCGGCGGTGAACCAAAGGTCCCACAATGTTTGTGTCGTCGGCTGGAATATTGACAGACAACGGTTGAGCGGCTGTCTTTGCTGGAGTTGTGGACTTGTTGGATGCTTGTGGGTTTAAAAATGTACGGAGAAGAGTGGTATCATTAATTGCATCTGGTGTAGGAGTTTCCTCTTCTCTCTCTTTATCAAGAACATCATTATGATGATCATTATCATCATTGTCATCATGATCGTCACCATCATCTTGATCATGATCGTCTCCACCATCTTCTGAGTCATCACTCAGTCTGTCAGAGATCTAGGGCAGTTTTTCCTTGGCTGCATCAACCAATTCCCATAGAGGTGATTCATCAAGTACACCAACCAGAGTTGTGATTCCCAGAAAATCAAATAGTCATGCCTCTTCTGCAAGCATGCGGTTCGAGTCTTGAAGCTGTTGTCGGGAATCACCTTCCTTCCACTCAAGGTATTCTGCAATTCGATCATCTATATCGTTTGTAGACATTTGCGCAGCTTCTTCTGGAGATTCCTCATCATCTCCAGTGTCTTCTTCATTAGGATGTTGTACATCCTCACTGACATTTTCTTCTTCTTGTTGGTCTGCCTCAGCGTCAGACTCCTCTTCTTCTTCGTCTTCATTAATTAATTTGCCAAAGTCTGTCTTGTCCAGTTTATTTGAACCTTTGCTTCTTTCTTTGACTGGTAGTGTGTTGTGTGGATTTCTTTCTCTTCCCTTCTCCTGCCTTCTTTTGTTGTTTAACATAGGTAAACATGACTTTGGATTCATGCAGTTTGTGGAGTTGTACAGTAGGGACTTTGAGACATTGCAACAGATAGTGTAACTGAATCCCATATGACTTTTTCACCCAGAATTGTCCTTTCTTTGTCTTTCCTTATTTTGTCCCCTTCTTTGCTGCTTTTACTTCACCTTGGATTTGCTTTTGATTCTTAGAAAGAAGTATTTTGCCCAATTGAATTGTAGATTGTTGTATATGATTCCCATTAGCCGCATTCTAATTTCTGTCATGGCATTATTTGCTCCCAACTTTCCTTCAATGGTTTTGCCAATTAGGGCACTAAACTCATTGAACGGTTTCTTTAAGGCAGATCTAAGACAACTGACTTTTGTAGATCCTGGGTTTGGCGTTTTGGAAATTGTTGCCCAGAAATCGTCCAAGTTTTGTGATACCAATGTCACTTTTGCTTGACCTTTATTTGAAAGTTTGAGATGTTTTCGAATTACCTTTTCTGTAATCACCACGTCTTTTCCGTTGACAGATGCAACGATCTTGTCTTCTTCCCACTTGTCACCTTCTTCAGCAGGGAGCCCAGATACGTATTTTGTAGATTTCCAGAAAGAGATGAGATTTTCATAGCAAACCTCGGTTATTGGAGGGTTGAGAAAGGTTGATAATTTTAGGTTTTCACAGCCTGCTGCCAATCGTTTGGCATCCTCGTCATTTCCGCACAGTTTCAAGTTGTGTTCTTCTTGAAAGAATGATCCTGTGGCAATCGATTTTTCATACCCAGCTTGGGTGTTTGAGGAAGATGATTCCATTGTTGAAAATTAAAAGAAGTTTGAGGGTGAACTTGAATTTACTGATGAAAATCAAAAGTAGGGCTAGTGTTTTGCAAAGAGTGTAAAGACTTAAAAATCCACGAGTCTTGCTTATATAGGGTGATTTGGGTAGTGTGAACGTGGTTTGAATGTGAAAGGATTTTGTGACATAATGGCGTGATTTTGTGTATGTAAATCGCGATATTCGAGCGTAATGGGGGAGTGGTTTGAGGTAAGTAATGATAGAGGCCGGGAATCGAGGCAATTGTAATTTTAAAAAAAATATGGTTACCTCCATAATTATAAGTTGATCTCCACGTGTGTAATCTTCCACAGAAAAATCCTCCATAATTTCCTTATTCTCCACGTGTAGTAAAAATTGATTTTGTTCACACTTTAATTTGTCCAAGTATTTAATTCGGTGAAGTGCCTTGGCTGGTCACTTAGCCGATATAGTGATTTCTTCACCGAGCCCGAGCTGCTAGATTTAACCGTTCTAACAATCGCTTAAGTTAACCCATTTGGATACCGATTGCCTTACCTTTACATCCCCATGTAACGGCAAAGGTTGAACTAGTTGATGAAGTTACTTAGCCAATTACTCTAGTTTGCCGCTCTTTGGTACTTAGTCAATTTCAATCATTCCTAACTCAGTTCTCAACATGCTGAATCTTTCATAGCTGAGTGGTTTGGTGAAGATGTCAGCCAATTGATCTTCAGTGGGTATGTATTTTAGAATGACATCTCCCTTTTCAACATGGTCTCTGATAAAATGATGTCTTACATCAATGTGCTTTGTTCTTGAAAGCAACACTGGATTTTCAGTAATAGATATTTCACTTGTGTTATCACACATGATTGGAATTGTTTCCTCCTCCACTCCATAATCCCTTAGCTGTTGTCTGATCCATAGTACTTGTGCACAACAACTACCTGCTGCTATATATTCTTCTTCAGCTGTTGATGTAGATATGAAGTTTTGCTTTTTACTGAACCAAGAGACTAGTCTGGTGCCTAGCATTTGACATGTTCCAGAGGTGCTTTTTCTATCTATTTTGCATCCAGCATAGTCAGAGTCTGAATATGATATCAATTTAAATCCTTCATATTTTGGATACCAAGTTCCAACATTTATAGTGTTTTTCAAGTATTTGATTATCCTTTTGGCTGCTAGAAGATGTGATTCTTTTGGTTGAGCTTGAAATCTTGCACATACTCCTACTGCAAATTCTATATCAGGTCTACTTGCAGTTAAGTATAGTAAGGATCCAATGATTGATGGAGGTCAAGTTAAATTAATAACTCGATGCCTACTAACACACTAGCAAGAAAACTAGGTTCAATTGTAGTATAGTCAGATAGAGTCGAGGTCGATCCCACAGAGACTCGGCACAAATAAAACACAACTTTATCCTATTAGAACTAAATTGAAAGGCGGTCTACGACCAACTAAATGCGATAAATAAAATAGTGACAACCACAAGACACAAAAGACCACAAAGACAGACTAAAGACTACTAAAACACGAATAAAATGGTTGATATTATCTAAACAAACAGTATTGATTATGCTAGTAGATTATAACTCCCCCATGTGAATTAGGATGATTACGAGATAAAACAAACGTTAAAGATTGATTATTATGACTACGGGAGTCATCCCCAAGGTAGATTTAGCTCCAGGTTAGGCCATCTAAATCATCGTGCCTCAATTCGTGACTTAGCTTTTAATGCCTCCATCTCATATAACCTGACACAATTATGAAACTATGGATGCCGGTATGAACCATAACCTCATCTAAGCAACATTCCTAGGGTAAGGCGTACTTCTTAGATGCCGATTCAATCTATATCCTAAGTAACAATCACTTTTTGGGTTTATGTTAAATTATGATGACAAATAATTAAGTTGATCAGGTTTAATTACTCGTTTTAATTCCAAATCAGAGAATCTGACGTAGTCGAAGCCGATCATAATATTGCCCTAAATATCACCATGCTCGGTCGACCGAACGACAGCACTCGGGCGACCGAGTGACACGTCTAGGTCGACCGAACAAAGTTCTGTGTCGGTACAAATCATGATTACTTCTTAACGTTTCTAACCTAAACACATGGGTTCGTAAATTAATCTACATCACGCAATCAATACAAATAAAACTACTCCATAATAAAATACATCAGATCTACAAATAAAGATTGCATAATTGAATAGTCATACCCTCGAAGACGAGAGTGACTCCCTCTTTAATCGCTCCTAATCGGAGAGTCCGGCGAATCCACAATGAGCGAACATAAAGAAAATAAAACTTAAAAGCTAAAATTGTATGAATTGTTTTGTGTTGTAGTGGTGTGTCTTTCTCAAACATCGTGGTCTTTGTTTATATAGGAGTTGTAGCCGACATAGGGAGGATCCAAAAGATTGACATGCATTTATCACATTAGGCTCGGGTGACCGAACCTACTGCCTTTCGATCGACCGAATGGCATGGCTCGGTCGATTGAGCCTCCTCTTTACGCGTTTTCAAACTCGGTTCGTCGACTTGTTCCCCACTCCATGCTTTTGAATTGATCTCGATTAATCTTTTCTTCAATGCTCCGATTTTCTTCTCTTTTATCTTGAGATCTCCCGATTTACGTGATAATTATCTTCCCAATTTATCATGATCTGCAAAATCGACATTTATCACACAATTAATTGCTCTTTTATAATAAAAGCATTTAAATACCAATTATCATATTAATAATCACTTATCATTAAATAATAAATATAAACACGTGATTAAATATGAAATATATATAATTAACTCCGATTTAAGGTTATAATTGATGACATAAATAGGTATATTTTAACCGTCATCAAAATGCCCCCCACTTAAACTTTGCTTCGTCCCGAACAAAGCATCAACAAGTTATTCCCCAAGACAACATTTTCTGTGGTCAACTCATACATACACAAGAAACCCGAGTCTACTCATACCAGTCATGCTCATAAGATAAGCATTGTCACTACTCGCTATGAATCGAAGTGATTGTGTGCATGTGCATTGGTTTTATATAAATGTAGCAAGATTAGAGTTTATGCAGACTTCATATCCAAATTCAGCAACATCAGCATTCATACTTCTTATGCCTCACAATGGTTAAAGCACTAGAACAATAAGCAAGAGCGTATCTATAGGGTTTTTGGACTTGGAGACCGAGTACTACTCAAAGCCTCTAATTTTTTTTTTTCAATTTTTGCATATTTTTCGAATACTACTAATCTCAAGGAAGAAAACTTTTCATAGAGTATCCCCCTATCTTAGATTAAGCATAGCATCGAATATTACCACAAGCGCGGGGCTACTTTGGTAATGTTACTACAAGCCCAGTGTTTTAATGCATTGTCAAAACACAGGTACGTCCCAAGCTTATTACTCTGCTTTTGTTGGCTAGAAGATCTGAATACATCAGTCGACAAATATCGACATTAGGTCCTCATAACCAATTATCTACGCAATGTACACATACTTTTTTCAATTATTATAACTCATGCGTTACCAAACGATTCACAATTTGAGTAATTTGAACAATACCTAACTACTTGCAATTGTTGGCATGAATATCCTTAAGTTTACTAACAATTTATCGCAAAAGTATAATTTGACCACGTACTCACGCAACTTGGTTCATTTCCTATCAATTCTAAGTATAAGAACTTCACAAGTTTAAGGGTACGAGTTAAACAACTTGGCATTTATCCATAACATTTTTAAATTTGGCTCAGTATTGTCTCAGTATTCCGTTCCCCTTGACTTTATATAGCAGAATATATAGCTAAGTCCCCTGCCCCCCACTTAAACATGGCATTATCCTCAATGACAAAAAATAATTGAGAGTTCAAGATGAAAGACTTAGCTCTGGAAACGGCTCCCAAGTAAAGGAACAATATCGGAGTAATCATCGGCACAAATATGTGGAGACAGACACATCATGTATAAAACAAACAAACTCCACGAAAGCATCAAATACCATGTCTATTGAAGTTATAAATTAATGTGGCAGTAATTAGATATAGATATCTAAAAACATTTTAAGCCACTTTACTTCATACTGCCATGGACAAGACCAAAAAGGATTTAAACCTAAATAAAAACTCACATGACGGCTATCAAGGAAAAAACCTCGTTTATTCCGAACTTAGACTCGAACATGGAGAGATGAAAAAACCGTGATAGGCGCGCATGCTACTTTATTAAAAGAAAACGAAAAAGATAGGTATAGGTAGTAGTTCTAAGTTTATAGTCGCTAGCTCGACTCAGCTCAAGATGGTTTAATCATAGATAGGGTCATCGAGGTACAAAACATCCTCCTCAGCAGCAGGCGGAAGCCCGTGATAATGCTTAATCGATGTCCATTGACCACAAATCTGGACTCGTCTTTGAAATTGAATAGCTTCACCGCTCCGTAAGGAAAGACTTGTTGTACTTGAAATGGGCCATACCATCTTGATTTCAACTTACCCGGAAGAGTCTTAAGCGCGAATTGTACAAGAGAACCGTATCACCCTCTTGAAAGGTCCTCTCCGAGAATCTTTTGTCATGAAACTTCTTCGTGGCGCTCTTTGAAAATTTTGGCATTCTCATATGCCTCTAAACGAAACTCCTCCAGCGAGTTAATTCTAACATCCTTTTCTCACCGGCCAACGTCTCATCAAAATTTAGCATCCTTGTTGCCCACATGGCCCGGTGCTCCAGTTCCCACAGTAGATGACATGCCTTTCCAAAAACAATCCTATACGGTGACATTCCAATCGAGGTTTTATATGCGATCCTATAAGCCCATAAAGCGTCGTCTAAACGTAACGACCAATCCTTCCTAGTCGTATTAATAGTTTTTTTCTAGGATACGCTTTATCTCTCGATTGGTGACTTCTGCACGACCACTAGTCTGGGGTGATAGGCGGTTGCTAGCTTGTGTCGAACCCCATACTTAATCATCGACCTTTCAAAGGGTTTATTGCGAAAATGACTACCATTGTCGCTATAATCGCCCTAGCGTCCCAAACCTTGTAAAAATGTTCTTCTTCAAGAATCTAACCACAACCCTAGCATCGTTAGTAGGGAAGCAATGGCCTCAACCCATTTGGAAACATAATCAACAAAGAACTAAGATATATCGGTTAGATAGTGATGAAGTGAAGGGTCCAACGAAATCTATTCCCCAAACATCAAAAAGTTCTACTTCTAAGATGCTCTTGAGTGGCATCTCATTCCTCCTTGAAATATTACCTATCATTTGACAAGCATGACATGCCTTTGCATATTGGTGTGCATCCTTAAACAATGTCGGCCAAAAAACGTATTGGAGGACCTTAGCCAGCGGTTTTCTCCCCGTAGTGTCCTCCAACTTCATAGGAATGAAAATGCTTCAGGATATCATTATACTCTTCCTCGGGCACACACCTCCGGAAAATATTATCAGATCCTAGCTTAAACAAATAAGGCTCATCCCAGTAATAGTGTCTAAGATCTTTAAAGAATTTCTTCCTTTCTTGGACAGTGAGATTTGGTGATAGGTACTTGGCGGATAGATAATTAACAAACAAGCTAAACCATGGTTGCTTCTTCTCCTTCACAACCTCTATTCGCGAAGAAACTGCAAAGACAATCATCATGTCCCCGATGGCGGTGATGGAGAAAAGTTGTTCATCGTGAAAAGATTCTCCTATCTCGGGTAATTCCTCACCATCCTCTAATTGTAAGCGATAGATGATCGGCCACCACGCTCTCACTTCCTTTCTTATCTCGGATTTCTACGTCAAATTCTTGCAAAGCGGAGAATCCATCTCAACAATCTCGGCTTTGAATCTTGCTTTGCTAGAGAGATACTTAAGAGCCGCATGGTCAGTCCACACAGTGACTTTAAATCCCACTAAGTAAGATCTAAACTTGTCAAAAGCAAAGATAACGGCTAAAAGTTCCTTCTCCGTTGTGGCGTAATTTCTTTGGGCAGCATTCAAAGTCCGGCTTGCATAATAAATGGGCCTAAAAATCTTATCTTTTCTTTGACCCAAAGCGGCGCCAACAAAGAAGATCACTTGCATCACACATCGGCTCAAACGGAAGATCCCAATCCGGTGCGACTTAACGGGTGCGATGATCACCTACTACTTTATTTTCGTTGAAAGCTTTTATGCACTCATTGGAAAACACGAATGGCACATCCTTGGCCAATAATTCGGTAAGAGGTCTAGAGATTAAGGAAAAGTCCTTGATAAACCTACGATAAAATCCGGCGTGGCCTAAAAACCTCGCAAAGTTTTAAGATTAGTAGGTGGAGGTAATTTCTCGATCACCTCAACTTTGGCCCTATCCACCTCTATACCGTTCTTTGATATCGCGGTGGCCTAGTACTATACCTTCAGTAACCATCAAATGACACTTCTCCCGCTTTAGCACAAGATTAGTCTCTTCACCTCTCTTCAAAACTCGTATAGATGTGTGAGACATGAATCGAAATCGTCTCCAAACACGGAGAAATCATCCATAAAGATTTCCAAGAAGTCTTCCACCATATCCGCGAATAATGACATCATACATCGTTGAAATGTCGCGGGCGCGTTACACAATCCAAATGGCATTAGATTATACGCAAATGTCCCATATGGGCATGTAAACGTTGTTTTCTCACGATCTTGAAAGTAAAATGTGGATTTGATAGTATCCCGAATATCCGCATCGAGAATACAATAGAAAGCATGCCCACTCGGTCTCTCGAGCATTTGATCGATGAAGGAAGAGGAAAAATGGTCCTTACGAGTTGCATCATTTAGTTTCCTAAAGTCTATGCATACTCGGTGACCGTGATTAGCCTCACAGAATTAACTCATTCAACTCATTGGCTTGCACCGTCAATCCTCCCTTCTTGGGAACTACATGGATAGGGCTTACCCATTCTCTATCAGCAATTGGAAATATAATTCCCATTTCTAGCATTTTTATTACCTCATCCCTAACCACGTCCTTTAATTGTGGGGTTAAACGCCTTTGAGGTTGTGCAACCGCTTTCTTCTCAGGGTCTACGGAGATCTTGTGCATACATACGCTAGGACTAATGCCCTTAACGTCAGCTATGGTCCATCCAAATGCTCCGCGGTACTCTCGCAAAACTCTCATGAGTTTCTCCTCTTGTAAGTCCGTCAAGGAAGAAGATATGATCAGTGGCAAGGTCTCATCTTGAAGAAATACATACTTCAAATTCGCAGGATGAGGTTTTAAAGTCAAATTTGTGGGAGGTTCTTCCAAAGAGGTCTTCAACTTTTGACTGTGAGTTTGAGTTCAAAGTACTTATGCCATGTTGGTCTATGATAGAATCTTTCAATCTCCGCAAAGACTTACTTCCTCTACAGTGTCTTGGGGTTCCTCTACTACATCCTCGGCCATATCATCTTCTCCTCCTCACTACTCACGTTTCTTGACTTCATCTTCTTCTTCTAAGACAAAGATCCAAAAAATCCTTGATACTTTCATGTTGTTGAAATTCTTGAACGATCCTATCAATGGAATCCAACATGAAACATGCATCCTCTCCATCATCAGGTTGTTTCATAGTGTCGAAGACATTGAATGCGACTCTCTCTTCGTTCACTCTTAATACCAACTCGCCTTTGTAAACATCAATTAGCGTCCTACTAGTGGCCATGAAAGGTCTCCCTAATATCAAGGGCATAGCTTCTATATCTAATACCACAAAGTCGACAGGAAATACAAACTTTTCAACCCTTACTAGCACATCCTCAACCACTCCACACGGTTCCTTGACAGAACGGTCAGCTAATTGCAATGTGATTGAGGTCTTCTTAAGATCTTTCATGCCTAGCTTCCAAAAATAGATAGTGGCATCAGTTCACGCTTGCTCTAGATCACACAAAGCTTTGTTCGGACATACGTTACTCTATGGTGCGAGGAATGAGAAAGCTTCCCGGATCTTTGCATTTTGGGGTAACTTATGTTGAAGAATGGTGAGCATTCCTCATTCGGGCATATGGTCTCTAAATCTAGAAGTTTCCTTTTAGTTGAGACAAATACGTCTTTTAAAACATGGTGTACTCAGGGCATTTTAGCTAGTGCTTCAACTAGGGGTATATTGATTTGTAACTTACTAAACATATCCACAAACTTCTTATACCTCTTATTATCAAAATTAGGCTTCGCTTTGGTGGAGGATAAGGTAGAGTTGAAGGATCGACATCAGTGAAAATTGGATACTTGTTAGCGTAAAATTCAACTCTAGGGCCAACAGGTTCTTTATACGTTCTTTGCTCAGGCAAAGTCTCGGAAGTATTGGTCTCATTGCTTGGCTCACCATCCTTATCCTTTGCGGCCTTCTCTTGCGGGATGGTGGAGTTACTTCTTTTCCACTTCACCATCATGATCTCATTCAAATCCTTAGGGTTCTTTTCAAGTTGCTTGGCAACCCTCCAGGAGGTCTAGTTGAGACTTGCTCACCTAGTTGTCCTACCTGGTGCGTGAGATTTTGGACTAGAGATTCCTGATTGGTTACCTTGGCATCTGTCTTCTGACAATATTGGCTAAAGTTAGTGGCTAATTCAGCCATAGATTTTGAAAGTTGTCCCATATTGTCAGTGACGACATTACTCAGTTTTTCTATCGCAGCCTTCCCAACCATAAGTTTTAGTCTGCTGTGGTACATAAGGGGTAGGCGGTTTAGGCCTTTCTCCTGCATTAATGTCACTATATCGAATCCAGGATGGTTATGATTAGGCCTGCACCTCCCCGATATAATTGGCTTCTTCAAGCATCAAAGATTCTCACTTTGAGGTGCTACCTCGATTCCAAATTTTCTCTACTCTTGTCATCCTCTCTTGCATCCCATCTACCTTATTGTTGATAATGAAAAAGTTGTTCTAAGATTTTTGTAGATGCACTATCATCAAATATGTCGCCATCTTCACGTAGCTATGTCATTGCCTCCCATTGGCTATTCATCGCTATTTGCTCCATCTTCCTTGTGCCTTCTCGGAGATAAAGAACAAATGCTCCATTCTTTGGAGGCGTCTACTCTAATTTTCTCAGCCTCTCTCAACCTATGGTAAAAGTTTGCATTAAAAGCCAAAGAGAGATGTCATGATGAGGACATTTCCTCATAGCTTCCTTGAAACGCTCCCAAGCTTGATCAAAACTCTCCCAGGTTGTTGCTTAAATCCTAGGATGTCTTGGCGTAACTTAAAGGTTTTTCCCAAGGAAAATACTTATTCATGAATTTTTGCAACAATTGTTCCCAAGTAGTGATAGATCCAAATTTCTAAAGAGAGAAGCCATTGCTTAGCTTTATCTTTCAAAGTGAAAGGAAAAGCTTAAGACGAATGTTCCCTCCGGGATTAATTCTCGTTTCATCAGGTTTGATGATTTCCAAGAAATTCGCTACGTGAACACCAGGATCCTCGCTCAATTCCATGAAAAGTGGAATAGTTGGTCACCATTTGAATTACATAGGCCTAGGGTGATAGACTTCCGCAACATCTTGCGGTGCTACGATAAAGCGGAATGAATCGTTCAATAGTGGGCGTTGCATAACTTTGCAAAGTGCGCCGCTTCCTTGAACTAGGGCTTGGTTCTCATTATTAGCATTTGCATTCACATTATTGGCATTATTGATAACAGGATTAATAACGAGATTAGGTACTGGTTTGGATTGACTGGATTTCCTTCCATTTCTGCTTGATTCGTAATGTTCGTAATGATCGGTTGTATGTCCTTCTTCCACTCCTTGCTCGCTTTCCTCAAGATTTGTATCATCTTCTCCTTGCTTAGCCGCCTCCTAGCTAACTTCCTATTCCTTCTCGCAAATTTCTCTATCTCAGATTATAAGGCTCAAGTCGTTCCTTCGACTTCCGAGTAGCGTATCATAAAATAGTAAACAACAATAAAACAATTAATCACTAGTAAAGGCTAGGCCTTTAACTAACTAACTAAAACAGACTCAAATAAGTTTGAGAAAAGAAAACGTAAATAAAATGAAGCGAAATGTTTTAAAACTAAGACGTAATCGAAAACGAAAACTAATTCTCGGTCGATCGAGGACCGCCGCTCGGTCGACCAACGCTTTTTTTTTTTTTTTTATTTTTATTTTTTTACGCCAACGCTTGATATACGGACTCCTATTCACGTAATATTCACGAATCCAGTTTCTAACAAAATAAGCTATATCTTAATTTAATGACTCGAGTCCCCGGCAACGGCGCCAAAAACTTGATGGAGGTCAAGTTAAATTAGTAACTCGATGCCTACTAACACACTAGCAAGAGAACTAGGTTCAATTGTAGTATAGTCGATAGAGTTTCGAGGCTCGATCCCACAGAGACTCGGCACAAATAAAACACAACTTTATCCTATTAGAACTAAATTGAAAGAGGCGGTCTACGACCAACTAAATGCATAAATAAAATAGTGACAACCACAAGACACAAAAGACCACAAAGACAGGACTAAAGACTACTAAAACACTAATAAAACGGTTGATATTATCTAAACAAACAGTATTGATTATGCTTGTAGATTATAACTCCCCCATGTGAATTAGGATGATTACGAGATAAAACAAACGTTAAAGATTGATTATTATGACTACGGGAGTCATCCCCAAGGTAGATTTAGCTCCAGGCTAGGCCATCTAAATGATCGTGCCTCCATTACGTGACTTCGCTTTTAATGCCTCCATCTCATATAACTTCGACACTATTATGAAACTAGGGATGCCGGTATAAACCGTAACCTCATCTAAGCAACATTCCTAGGGTAAGGCGTACTTCTTAGATGCCGATTCAATCTATATCCTAAGTAACAATCACTTTTTGGGTTTATGTTAAATTATGATGACAAATATTTAAGTTGATCAGGTTTAATTACTCGCTTTAATTCCAAATCGGAGAATCGGCGACGTCGAGTCGGCCGATCATAATATTGCCCTACATATCACCATGCTCGGTCGACGAACGACGAAGACTCGGGCGACCGAGTGACACGTCTAGTCGACCGAACACGCTTCGTAATGTCGGTACAAATCATGATTACTTCTTAACGTTTCTAACCTAAACACATGGGTTCGTAAATTAATCTACATCACGCAATCAATACAAATAATACTACTCCATAATAAAATACATCAGATCTACAAATAAAGATTGCATAATTGAATAGTCATACCCTCGAAGACGAGAGTGACTCCCACTCTTTAATGCGCTCCCTAATCGGAGAGTCCGACGAATCCACAATGAACGAACATAAAGAAAATAAAACATAAAAGCTAAAATTGTATGAATTGTTTTGTGTTGTGTGTCTTTCTCAGCATCGTGTCTGCTGTTTATATAGGAGTTGTAACCGACATAGGGAGGATCCAAAAGATTGACACGCATTTATCATATTAGGCTCGGGTGACCGAACCTACACGCTCGGTCGACCGAATGGCATGGCTCGGTCGACCGAGCCTCCCTCTTTACGCGTTTTCAAACTCGGTTCGTCTGACTTGTTCCCCACTCCATGCTTTTGAATTGATCTGATTAATCTTTTCTTCAATGCTCCCATTTTCTTCTCTTTTATCTTGAGATCTCCGATTTACGTGATAATTATCTTCCCGATTTATCATGATCTGCAAAATCAGCATTTATCACACAATTAATTGCTCTTTTATAATAAAAATAGCTAAATACCAATTATCATATTAATAATCACTTATCATTAAATAATAAATATAAACACGTGATTAAATATGAAATATATATAATTAACTCCGATTTAAGGTTATAATTGATGACATAAATAGGTATATTTTAACCGTCATCAATGATTCCTCTATACATTTTCTGATTAACATCATTTCCTGTTTCATCTTTCCCAAGAATGACTCTTGCACACATTGGTGTATCTGTTGTGCCACTTGTATCCATCCCATACTTGTGTATTAGATCTCTTGTGTACTTGGCTTGACTAATGAAAATACCATCCTTCTTTTTCTTTACTTGAAGGCCAAGGAAATAATTTAATTTTCCCATCATGCTCATCTGAAATTTGCTCTTCATCAGGTTTGCAAATTTCTCACATAGCTTTTCATCCTCAGATCAAAAGATGATATCATCAACATAGATTTGTACTAGCAATGTACTTGTTCCTTCCTCTAGTTTGAATAGAGTCTTGTCTATAGTTCCCTTGTTGAATCCATTCTTGATCGTAAATTGTGATAGTGTTTCATACCAGTGCTGGGGTGCCTGCTTGAGTCCATAGAGGGCCTTCTTGAGTTTGTATACTTTGTCTTCTTTTCCTTTGATTTGAAAGCCGGAGAGTCTGTTCTACATATACTTCTTCTTCCAAAAGTCCATTTAGAATGCACTCTTGACATCCATTTGATAGACTTTGAAGTCTTTAAATGCAAAGAAATGCTAGAAAGAGTCCGATTGCCTCCAATCTTGCTCTTGGTGCAAATGTTTCATCATAATCTATCCTTCGCTTGAGAGTAGCCTTTTGCAACTAGCCTTGCTTTGTTTCTCGACAACAGCCCTTGCTCATCCATCTTGTTCCTGAATACCCATTTTGCTCCAATGATGTTGGCCATATATCTCGTCTCACAACCAGCCTCCTGACTTCATTTCTTTCAAATTCATTTAGTTCTTTTTGTATGGCTGTGATCCAATCTGCATATTGGATTGCATCATTTATGGTCTTGGGTTCCACTTGTGATAGAAAACATGTTAGCATGTGCTCCAGTTGTCTTCTGGTTCTAACTCCTGTGTGAATATCTCCAATGACTTGTTCTTCAGGATGATCTCTTAGCCAATTTAGATCAGGTTTAAGTTGTTCTTCACTTGGTGCTTCCATACCTTCATGCTGAGCATGAACTTGAGAATCTGGTACTTCTTCTGTTGAATTGATATGTGGCTCCTCTTGATTTTCAAGATGATGATTCAGAAGCTGGTATGGTTGCATTTGTATAGATTTCTCTTTGTGCTGCTTCCTCTTTAAGATCTTCACCATTTGTATTTAGTTCATCAAAAACTACATGTATTGATTCTTCAATCACCAATGTTTTTTTGTTGAGTACTCTGAATGCTTTGCTGGTGTCTGAGTATCCCATAAAGATTGCTTCATCAGCCTTTTAATCAAAGGTATGCAGCTGGTTCCTGTTCAAAACAAAATATTTTGATCCAAACATATGAAAATATGAGATATTAGGTTTTCTACCATTCCATATTTCATATGGAGTCTTTCCATGATACTTGTTGATGGTTGATATATTTTGTGTATGGCATGCTGTATTTGCTGCTTCAGCCCAAAATCTTTTTGGTAAGCATGCTTCAGCAATCATTGTTCTAACTGCTTCTTTGAGAGTTCTGTTTCTTCTTTCTGCTACACCATTTTGTTGTGGAGTTCCTGCTGCAGATAGTTGATGTAACACTCCATTTTCTTCACAGTAGGTTCTGATGATTTCATTTAGAAATTCAGTGCCTCTATCTGATCTGATCTTCATGATCTTCAGTTCTTTTTCATTTTGGAGTCTTCTCAGCAAATCTGGCAGCTTTTTGAGTGTCTCTTTCTTCTTGTTCATGAAAATGGTCCAGGTGTATTTTGAAATGTCATCTACCACCACTAGGGTGTATTTCTTACCACTTACACTTACTGGTGTGACTGGTCCAAACAGGTCCATGTGTAATAGATGTTGAACTCTTGTTGTAGATTGATAGGGCTTTGACTTGAATGAACTTTTGATTTGTTTTCCTTTCTGACATGCATCACATAGACTTTCTTTCTTGAATGTGATCTCTGGCAGACCTTCAACTAACTTGTTCTTTGATAGTTGTTAATGGTCTTGCAATTCAAGTGATTTAACCTTCTGTGCCAAATCCAGCTGGTTGATTGTTTACTTTTGACAAGCGGACATGTTTCGCCTTTTGGTCAAGTTTCCAATCCACCACATACATGTTATCCTGCCTTCTTCCTCGCAAGAACTCATGTGTTGGTTTGGTCTGTGAATCACTTTGCATCCTTCCTTATTGAAATGTACATTATAACCTTTGTCACAGAATTGACTGATGCTCATCAAATTGAAGTCAAGTCCTCTAACATATGCTACATTTTGAATCTTCAAATTGTTCTTGAGTATTGTGCCTTCTCCCTTAATCTTTCCAGGGTTTTCTTTGCCTCCAAATGTGACTTTGGGTCCATCAAAAGCTTTGAAGTCAGTGAGCCATTTCTTATTTCCTGTCATGTGTCTGGAACATCCACTGTCTATGTACCAGACATCCTACAAAACAAATTAATTAAGTTTAGGTACCTAACACTGCTTGGGTCCATACTCATTAGCAATCATGCCTCTCATACCAAGTGTATATCCAAAAGTCCTTCTTTTGGATAATTGAAGTCATCAACTTCATATGTATAAGGCATGGCGTAATAGCTTCTAATATTTTTGTCAAGGTATTCGATACTTTTCTCTACCTTTTGGTGCATTTACATCCTTCTTCACTTTCCAATATGCAAGAGGAAACCTTTCTTGCTTCATGTGTCTAGGAACATATCTAGATTGGTTTTTCTTAAACACATGATGCATATTATGGAATGGTTTCTTCTTGTATTTTGGAGGTGCAACATTCAATCATCTTCTCGAAGGGTAAAGTCTTCATTTACCCTTCAGAAGGCTTTTGTTTTTGTTTGACTGGAATGAGGATTTAGTCTGCCTGTTTCACTACACTAGGTTTTGACTTCACCGGAGCAGGATGATTTGTTGGAACTATGGTTTGTCCCTTTCTAAATTTTGGTCCATTGTTGGTCCTGAATTTAGAGTTGTGTTGACCATTATTCCTACTCTCAACCTGACTGTTGTAGCCAAGACTAGATCTGGATCCAAACCTTTTTGAGGGTTTGTAAGCTGGTGCATTTAGTGGTGCAGTGGTTATCTTTACTGGTGGGGAGATTTTCTTAACTGATCTGTCAATAACAGATGTATGATCATCTACTTTTTGTTGATCAATTAAGTAGGTCTCCTTACTAGTTAATTCAGCTTTTGCTTTATCCAGTTCTTTCTTTAATATCTTATTCTCTTCTCTTAGTTCCTTGCATTCCTTTTCCAAAATTTCATGATTCATTTCAATTTCATCAAATTTAGTCATGAGATTTTGGACTAGTCTCTTTGTATCTAATGGGAGAGCGTAAGATTGTGCAAAGGTTAGATGTGGATGCATTAGATGAAGAGTAAGAGCTAGATGATACCTCGCTTTCTTTTGATTCTTTGGTCATTAGACATAAATCGATTATCCAATTTCGCGCCTTCATCTTCATTTAATTCTTTGGTCATGAGACATAGGCATGCTTTTTCATTTTTGAGTCGTCTTCTTCATCACTATCATCCTAATCGTTATCGATGATTCTTCACTCTTTTCACCGTTGGATTCACCTTGAGTGCCTGCCTTTTTGCCTTTTCTCTTTTGATGCCTTGTACTTCTTCTTGTCATCTTTATCATTTTCTTCAGGGCAATCAGCCTTGAAGTGGCCTTTCTTGTTGCAGTTGAAGCATCTGTATTCATCATCTTTCTTATTCATGTCTTTGTTTGAGCTTGACCTCTTGTTTGATGATGAGTTTCCTTTGAAAGTCTTCTTTACGCTAAACTCACAAAACGCTTGACTAATAAAGCTACATGTTCTTTGAGTTCTTGTGTCTCTCTGCGATACAATCAAAGAAAGTTACTTTTTGGGTGCAACCATCTACGTTGATTTTTGTGTCTCTGCCGGAGCACCATCTTCACCGTTCAATTCGAATTCATGAGCTTTTAATTGGGACATCAGGGTCAGGGTGTCTGTGTTTGCAAGATTAGTTGTTCCTCTGATTACTGATGTTATGATCTTCCATTTTTTAGGTAAGCCTCTCAAAATCTTCAAGCATACTTCTTTCTAGGGATATGTGTGTCCAAGTTGTTGCAGTTCACTGATAATGCTTGAGAATCTGTTGTCCATTTGATCAATGGATTCACCAGCCTTCATTTTGAAGTTCTCAAATTTCTGTTTTGCAACAGATAATTTGTTTTCTTTAACTGCTTCAAATCCTTCATTTATCAATGATAGCTTGTCCCACATCTCCTTTGATGTTTTGCAGTCTTTGATTCTCATGAACATATTGCTATCTAGGGTCTTCAAAATCATGTCTTTTGCAACAATATCCAGATTGCTCTTCTCCCCGCTCATCCTTGGTCCAATCCTTTTTTAGGTTTATCAATTTCCTTCCTTGATCTCGCTCCTCGTGCCTACCACAAAGAGTGATTATGATTGGTCCATCATTACTTACATCCAAAGATCTCTTCATGAGTTGTTTGCAAGATGAGACAACATTCTTATTTTATATTCATCAAAATTATTAACATTAAAAATAGGTACTTTTGACAAAAAGTTTGAGGAATCCATAAGTTGAAAATAATAGATCTATGTGTGAAAGAACGGAAAGCTCAGATTTGAAAACTATTTTGAAAATACGTGATCTCCATGTTACCAGAAATTAGATCCGAACAGGTTCTGATAATAGGAACATTGCTCCGATAACAATTGTTGGTCCCAGAGAAGGGTGAAACTATAGTCAGAGGGGGGTGAATGACTATAGTGGAGTTTCAAAACTTTTCTTATGTTTAAAAGCTTTTGGCAAATGGATAAGTCCTTTCTTACTATGTTGTTTTCAAATCGGTTTAGGCAATCACAAATATAAGTTATGAACTAGGCAATTTAAGTAAATGTCAGAAAGTAAATTTGCAGAAAGTAAATTGACACAAGGCTTATAGTGGTTCGAGGTGGTGTAATCCCTTAATCCACTCTTCTCCTATGATGATTGGAGGAATTCACTATTGTATTCACAGATACAATAGTATGATTGTCCTTGACTTCTCAAGCTTCACAATCTACAAGACTATCACTCCTTGACTCGCAATGTGACTTGATGATTCGATCTCTTTCACTGCTCCTTGAGATCAAAATCCTTCAGCAGCTATCACACACACAACTCCTTCTAAGATTGCTTCTGATTCAGTTTCTTCAATTTGATGTGAATAAGATTCACCAACTTGCTTGATCAATCTCAGTGCTGAATATGACTTTGTAGTTCTGATGTCTGAGTTGATCTCTAGATAAGTCCTTGTAAGTTCAGAGAAGGCTTTTTAAATTGATAGAGTTTCTGCTTAATTTTTCTTTCTCAGATCGTTGTTTTGTTTGTCTGTCAATGCCTTCTATTTATAGCCTTGAGTAACCTTGATTTTGAAATTCCGTCCGTTGGCTATATTAATGAGGGAATAATCCTTGATTTTATTCTTGATTCCCCCTTAATTACGTTCTTCTTGATTTCAGTGATCGGAATTTTTTTCTTCAAACGTATAGCAGAAAATCCTCTATTTAATGCATGATCTTCTGAATCTTCAACATATATTAAATATGATCTGGTAAGTATTACTTCGTTGTTTTCTGAACGGTCGAGTGATCCTTCTGACTTAGCCGTTTTTGGTTCTTCCTTCACCGTTTTGTCTTCACTCAAATTTAAAGTCAGTTTACTCGGCCGATTCAATTGCTTTCTTTTTTTTTTTGCTTTAGTTTAAGGAGAATCTTTGTACTTCACCGATCCTTGATTGGGTTGAGATCGCTGTACACCTTATTTGAATATTAAGTTTCATCACTTGAAACATAACTTAGACTTATCCAAGGTCATCACAGACTTCCTTGGTTATAAGTCAGGCCATGAAGTCTTCATTGTATCTCTACTGGTTCTTGGCTGGCTTCACTCTGCCGAATGCCTGTTTTACTTTGCCGTTCTACCAACTAGTACAATACTTGTCTGACTCAACTTATACAGAGAATTCTAACTTATTTCAGGCTTGCTATAACAGCTGGTATGGCCATCATCAAAACATAATAAAATGTTCCTAACATCAACATAATAGTGAAATAGTATTAAAAATTGCTGAAGCAAAACTAGCAAAATAAATGGAGGCATAAATATAACGCAAGAAAACTCGGCTAGTCTCGCTCCATGTCCGTTAGGAGAAGGTGTGGTAGAAGCTGGTGCAGCCACAGAAGATGCACTCTCCGGCTGTGTAGACCTCTCCGCACTTGTCCTCTCTGACTCTGTCCCAACTGTCCCAATCAGCTCCTGGAACGATATGTCATCAAACCCCTCCTCTGGCTCATCAACAATCAACTCCTCTGAGACCCTCTGCAAGTCTGCCTCAATCTCTGAGGTATACTGAAATGGTGAAACATTTAAATCCAATGGAGGAAGATCAATATGTCTGGCCTGAGCGAATACCCTCTGATTCTCAACGATTCCATTCAGAGTCAGCCTCAAACTGTCCATCCAATCCTGCTATTTATGAGCTATAAAAAGCCCTTGACACTCACTAAGCCACGGTCCCCCGGTCGTCGGTGTAAAAGGTGGATGTGGAGGTGTAGGTGTAGTGGAAGGTCCAGTAGTGAATGGAGGAGGTGGGGTATTGTGGTGGTGGTGGAGGGGATGATAGGTGGAGGTATAGGTAGTGTAGTGGATATAGTCGAGGTGGTGGGGCAAAGGACAGTGTGAATAGGTCGTGGGGTGGGCCTAGGAGGCTTTTGAGCGGTGCGGCATTGAACGGCTTAGGGACCACGGGCTGATTCTTCTTCCTCAAGATCTGATCAACGGGATATTCCTCAACCGGTGCTCCCTTGCATAAGGCATAAATGAGGTAAGGGCACATGAGCATACGACGCTTGACCTTCTAATTTTCCCTGAATTCCTCGAAAATAGTTTTCCCAACATCAACCTTGAGATCATAATGTAAAGCATACAACAATTGCAAGTCCTTGATGTGGAAATGCGTTATGTTGTCCTTCGGGAGTAGGCGATTCTCAGGAGAACTTAGCTTTTACTTTCCACTCATCGTGGCCATGTAGTCGCTCCTAACTCGACTGCGTGCACTACTTCCTTAGATACCCACAAGAAATGGATTGATGTCTTTCCTCATTTTTCCAACGGATCCTCTGTATTCCCCAGAGTTGTCTTTCGCAAACCAACCGATGTAATCCTGGCCCTCGAAAGCTAGTATCCGGTAGTAATCATTTATTGCCTTGACAGACCATGGGACATTGACTCCTCGTACCTTTATGAACCCCGACTCCAGATTGACGACACTAAAGTTCGCATACCATTCCCGAACTAGTGTGAGATTGAGGTTCCCCTCCGGCTCATAAATCAGATTATTCCATCCTCTCTTCCTTATGTCATCTATGAAGGTTTTAGGAACCGCCTTGAGATCTAACCCCCTCTCGAAACATATGTTCTTCATGGCGATATACTCATTATAGTTGGTCAAGGCCACCGGAGAATTAAAACGCTGCTCAAAGGGTATAGGGTCGTGAGGAGGAGGATCTAGAGGAGGATCTTGTTCGGGGGTACTTTGTGGAGGGAGTGAAACAGGTGTTGTTGCGGTTTTGGCTCGCATTCGTGCTAAGGGCACAGTCTCACTCTCAAGTTCTGTTGCCTCCTCACTGTCACTACTTGAATTCCTCCCCTCGCTATCCGGCTCAAAGTCCTCATCGGAAGTCTCATCCCTTAACTGTCCAAAAGGCTTAAGGTCTCTAGGGTTCCTACTCTCGGCACGGCCCGTATCACTAATCCGGATACCACCCTTAGGTATTCGGGGATAAACTAGGGTTTTCTGCTTTTTGGGCATGTGTTTCACCACCGGTTGTTTTCCTTTCCCTTTACCCTCAGTTTCTTTCTGCTTGGTCTCTCTCATTGTTTCTATACTCACCAAAACACCACCAATCAACCGAATCAAAGCAATCAAAACCATCCCGGTTAACGTCCAACCGGGATTTCAAGACAAACCAACCCAAACAACGAATCATCCCACGAAATCCACATCATTCATCGTCAACAATAAGACAAACAAAACAAAACACAAACAGATACAAAATCAATAATAGTAAAAAAAAAAAAGGGGGTTGTTAAACCAAAAGGCTAAAAACTAACCCTAACGAAACTTAGACGTAAAACCAAAATGTACCTGTACTATGCTTAAACGTGATAAGACGAATGATTTGGAGCGAAGCACGAGTCCCGAAACATCGATCGAAGCCCAAATCGGCCTAGGCAAAATTTTTCCCAAAGTCAAGATCGAATCGAGAAAACGAGGAATTTGTTGTTGGAATGGATTAGTAGAATCAAGAGAAGGGATCGAGAGGTGTTGTTTGGTGTTTGAATCACCAGCGGAGTAGAATTGAGTGATTTACGATCGAAGGGTGTAAGGAGGCCGCCGCGGTTGTAGGGTTTGAAGGAAAACCGGACGCCGGTTTGGATTTGCGGTGGTTTATAAAGGAGATGACCCCAAACACGCGTTTTGGGGCGGTGAAACGCGTTCGCATGTTCAAACACGCATTTGAAGTTCAAACGTCGTTCAAATGGGGATTTACTGACAGAGAGTTGAGGCTGGCTTGAAAGCAGCGTTTAGCAGTTGAAACGCCGCGTTTGGGACGGTCGAGCTGAAACGCACGTTTAGGAGGGCTAAACGGGCGTTTGAAACCTAGAATCAAAGTTAACTCAACGTTTTCACCCCACACTAGATTCTAACCACCCCGAGACCACTAGAAACACCAAACTCACTCAAAAACTATGAAATGGTGGGTTGCCTCCCCCCAAGTTCCTTTGTTTTACGTCGTTGGCTCGACAAGATGGATTATACGGTACCAAATTTTTCAAGTTATACTGTTGGCACGAGGCGAGAAAGGGTAGAAAGAGAGATGAAAGGGTGGATTGAAGATTATACGGGTCAAGGTTTAGAGTCCATGACAAGACTTACACGATTCATCACACGGTATGGGGTCTTCAAGGTTCACTATTTCTAGTGCTTCGTCGTAAGGCAACCTCTCATACCTTTTCAACCATAAGCCATTGGTGGTAAACATGCCAAACTTAGGATGGGTAATTTCAATAGCACCGGACGGATAGACTTTCGACACCACGTATGGACCAGACCACCTACATTTCAACTTCCCTTGGAAAAGTTGAAGACGAGTATTGTAGAATAAGACTTCGTCACCCTCATTGAAAACACGAGGTTTGATCAACTTATCATGGAGCAACTTAGTCTTCTCTTTCTACTTCGTCGAAAGATCGTAAGCACAAAGGTGAAACTCATCTAATTCATTCAATTGGGCCATACGCTTCTCACCAACTAAGGTGTCATCGAGGTTTAGCATTTTGATAGCCCAATAAGCCTTATGTTCGATTTCTACGGGAAGATGACAGGATTTACCATAGAGTATCATATAAGGTGACATGCCTAGGGGTGTCTTAAAGGCGGTCCTATAGGCCCATAGAGCATCGTCTAATTTTAAAGACCAACTCTTGACATTCGCATCTACCGTCCTCTCTAAGATACGCTTAATACCCCTATTCGTGACCTCAACTTGACCACTCGTTTGGAGATGGTAAGCGGTGCCTAGCTTGTGTTTCACCCCATACTTCACTAAAAGTTTGTCAAATGGTTTATTGGCAAAGTGGCTTCCATTATCGCTAATTATAGCCCGGGGTACCCCAAACCGACAAAATATGTTTCTTTTGAGAAAATGGATAACAAAATTCCTATCATTGGTGGGTGAGGCTAAGGCCTCAACCCATTTTGACACATAATCACAAGCGACTAGGATATACTTGTTACCACACGAAAAAGGATAGGGGCCCATGAAGTCAATGCCCCACACGTCAAAAACCTCACAAACAATGATCGGCTTTTGAGGCATCTCACTCCTCCTAGATATACGCCCGGACCTTTGACAAGCATCACAAGATTTCACATAAGAATGTGCGTCTCGAAATATAGTGGGCCAATATAGCCCACTTTGTAACACTTTCAAAGCGGTCCTTTCCCGCGAAAAGTGGCCCCCGGCCTCTTTCTCGTGACAAAAAGAAAGCGCACTCAAAATCTCACTGTTAAGGGTGAAAATCTATGTTTTATTATGATATATTTTATGGTATTTTTCCCCCTTAATTGGATTAATTGCATAATAAATGGCCCTTATATGGAAATATTGAGCATACTAGGTTTTTAAGGACTTAATCGCAATATTGAATAAATTATGTGTTTTCATCGTGAATTATAATTAATTGGACTTTATTACAGTTTTGCGATGTTTTCCATGTGTTATAGGTATGTTCATTGTGCTCTAATGATGATCAAAAAGGGTTAAAATTCGAGCTATAGAGATTTAAGAAGAGATAATGATCAAATGGAGTGGACAGGAAAAGAGATAGAGATGATTTAATCAAGTGTTATTCCAGCTAAACTGGCGTCCAAGTCCCGTCCAGGGGTGGACGGGCGTCTGATAATCCAAACGGGCGTCTAGAGGAAGAATTCAATATTGAGGCATCATGAACTTACTGAACGAACGTCCAGAAGGAGCAAACGAGCGTCCAAGGTGCAAAAGAAGATCGAGAGTTTGGGCGCTATCCGCATTTAACGTCTGCATTGGAGTTCGAACAATCAAACGAAAGGCCCACTTAATCGAACGAGCGTCCGAGTGCCGACTTAGTGAAACCGCCTCAAATCTCTATAAATACTTGCCTATTTTCACACATTGAGATACCAATTCTACAATTCTCGAACCCTAAACCCTAGGGGCGGCTATAGGCTGCGTTTTTACTCAGTTTTTTTCCCAGTTTTATGTTCTTAAATTCCTAGATAAAATTAGTTTAGTTTATGCAATTTACTTCAACAATTCAAGCTATTCAAGGATGCTAAGAGGCTAGGCTTCAATCAAACGAGCATTGTGAAGCCATCCAACCTTCATTAATTTTGATTCTTCGGTTATTTTGTAAGTTTTTAATCAAGTTGTTTCCTTTATCATGTCTTATGTTGATTAATTGCATTTATATCGAAAGATGTGCATGTATGATGTTTTATATTTGATGAAAGTCTTTATAAACATTAGATCACCATGATTTAGGAATAGATCTTTAATCTATGTCAAACGAAAGTTGATAGGTTGGAAATCTAGGTTAAAACGTTAAAGTTTACATCTTGGTTTATGTTATGACGCGTTAATTTCCGTAAATCGAAAGATAGAAATTAATAGGCGAATCATCTACTTAAAGTAGGATTCATACCTTTGATAAGATGAACCACAACTTGGTAAAACGCAATATAATCGGGATGAGAGATTAGTGTTTGTTGGATAGGTGGATCAATACTCGCTTTGCCCGTATTAAACTTGATTTAACCATTGAGACTTGAACTGCTTAGTTAGTTTATTCTCTATTTGCACTTTTAGAGTAATTTGTTCGCAACCAAACCTTCCTAGCTTTGGATTCGTCCTCTGTCCTAGTTTATATTCAGCATATATGTTCGATTTAGTTTTGTTTAATCGTTGTTTAGTTTAGTTTTCCGTGACATAGCTTAGTTAGACAAAACTAGGAACCACCATCGCCTAGTTCCCGTAAGATCGACCCGGCATTAACCACTAGTACTACGATCCTTATACTTGGGGTTAACCGGATTATAAATTTATTACTTGTTTGTTTTGCATAGATAAAATCCGTAGACAAGTTTTTGGCGCCGTTGCGGGAACCGGACGGTTGTCTAGTTTTTGTTCTAGTTTTTATTTTGCTTTCAATACTGCTTTTTAGGTTAGATATTTTTAATTTCTGTTTGTGGTTAGTAGTTTAGTTGTTTTTGTTCAATTGTGCATGTCGTTCTAATTGCGTTTTTGCTAGTAGTTAATATAAAATCTTAGCTCTTAACCTACACTCTGTTTTCGCTTTACCGTACTCTGCTTTTACTAATCGTTTATTCCCGCTTGGGCGGCGTCCGTTTTACCATCGCCGTCCGGTTCTTGCTTCCGATCGGACGGCGTTTAGTTTCTTTGGGCGCCCGTCCTCCGAAAAATTCTTCAATCTGAATCACATCTCGACTGGCAGACGGGCGTTCATACGTCTGGACGCCCGTCCACAGGAATTTCAAGAAATAACGGACGGCGTTCACACTTCTGGGCGCCCGTCCATCTGGCGATCGTCCGACGCTCGTCCATATTATTGGGCGTCCGTCCGTTCCTCTTTTTTCCTTCTATCAACTTCTTCTTTTCTTTTCTTTTCCTAGGTTTTGATCTTAGATTAGATTATAAGTCTTTAGCTTAAGTCGTTAGTTTCTTAGTTTATAGCTCTCCTTCTTCTTTCTTTCTTGCTCAACAACTTGATCTTGGATCTCGGTGTATGCAAACTCGTAGTCAGAAGGGACCACTAATCTACTCCCCTGACCCCGAGCGGACCATAGTCTGACCCAATAGGCGGAAACTTCGGTTCGACGAAGGAAACGCTCTAGATCAAGAATTTGAGCATTATCTTTCAGGAGAAATCGAAAGAATAGTAATAATGGCAGCAGAAGATAGACGGACGTTGGCCGACTATGCCATGCCTGGCACAGTCACCATCAACCCCGCGATTGTTATGCCAGCCATTACTTCTCAAACTTTCGAGCTTAAGCCAGGACTTATTCAGATGATGCAGCATGCATCGATTTTTCACGGCTATCAATCTGAGAACCCCCACACTCACCTACACACATTTCTACACATATGCGGTACTACCCGTATCCAAGGTGTAAGTGAGGACGCAATCAAGCTCAAACTTTTCCCATTTTCCTTGCGGGGAAACACTAGAGTGGTATCACTCTCTTCCTCGAATCCATTACGACTGGGCCGGACTTGAAAGAGAATTTTGAGTCAATATTTCCCTCCATCAAAGACGGCCCATGTTTGAATGAAATCTTCACCTTCCGTCGGCGGAGGAAAATGAGTCTTTCTTCGATTCTTTGGAAAAGGTTCAAGTCCTCCTCCGAAAATGTCCCCACCATGGCTTGCCAATGCAAAGGCAAGTCAATACATTCTTTAGCGGATTGACCGAGCTCACTAAGGGCATGGTCAATAGTTCATCTGGCGGGGCATTTTTGAAGAAGACTCCAGACCACTACAACATTTTTGGCTTTTTCTGGCGCAAAATAAATGCCGGGAAATGGAAAATAAGTGCCGTAAAAAGCAATCCCGACACATAAAACGGCGGTTATTTAAGTGTCGTCAATACTGGTGTCGGCAATGTTTTGCGGCAGTTTGTTGCTTTTGCCGGGACGTTTTTGCGGCAATTATATGGCACATAGTCAAAGTGACGCATGTTTTATTTGTGGCACTTCACTGACGCTTTTGTAATGTGTCGGAATGTTTATATGACGGTTTTTCCGGCACTTGATTAATGTGACGGACGTAACTTTGTGGCGATTTAACGACGCTTATTTTAATTGCCACACATAATTTGCCGTAAATTTTTCGACACTTTTCATTTAGAGGACACATGTTTGTGGCACTATACCGCATCTATTCCATTTGACATGGTATTTTAAAAATTAATTTACCGACACTAATTTTAATTGCCGTGAATCTCACAACATTTATATGGCACATATTGCAAATGACGTTGTGTTTTAACTGAACTTTTGGTTTGAATGGCACTTTTGTGATATCTGATATGTTTGTTGGAAAAATATTAACATTCTTTCTTACGCATTGGCTTAAAGTAAATGAATTGTTGACCATATTTATGTCGGTTTATCAATATACGACTTAAGTATATGTATTCTGACATGACATTTATATACATTAATAATCCACATTTAAACAAATACATAGAAGGAAAAAAAAAAATTTCATAATATTAAACATATTGGTTGAGGTTGAAATTGAAGAAATTGAATACAAAACACCGAAGAACAATTTTTATCCAAACATTCCATCCAACAATAAGTTGTAATTAACTAGAAGCGTGCAAACGATGTTTAAAACTTAATATGTTAAATACTCGAAGATCGAAACTATTGTCCTCCTGAAAAATACGCGTCCAATCTCAATAACTTTCAATCCCAATAACAAGAATATGTCCTGCAAAGGTAAATTGAATGGTATGAAAAGTTGTATAATTGATTAGAAAACTATAGTAATATGTATGACACGCATGTATTTCTTACCTTTCACATTCAACTCTTCTGTCTCTTTTTCCTCTTCTTAATTGCTCCATCCTGCATCCATTGAGAAGAAAACAAACAATCGTTCATGACAACACTATCCATGCACAAGTATCAAGAAAAAGAAATTTTATAAAATATCACCGAAGATATCAAAGAATTTTATAAATAACATAAAAAACAATTACTAGTGAGCTTGACATTGGAGCTTTGTCAAGGCATTTGCAAACAATATATATACACACACCCCTCAAAAAAAATATATATATACACACCAAGCAATATAAATTTATAATGTATATTCTTTTTTTTTTAACAGATAAATACTTTCCTTAGAAAAATCTATATATTGTATAGATTTTTCTAAGTACTATAAATTTATAATTATTCTTTAAAACAGGTGAGTTGCATCCTATTGAATATGTAATGTTTATTAATGAAATTAATGCGGCCAATAAAGTCATTCATGTAACGTGATGAGACTTTGATCCTCTTGATATATATATATATATATATATATATATATATATATATATATATATATATATATATATATATATAGATATATATTTGCATCCTTTATTTTTTTGAAGTATACCATCAATTATAATAGCTTTTATATTAATCAATATATTATATAACGAAGCATGTTGAGTCAGATTCAATTAAAAATAAAATAATAATAATAAAGCACGAGTAGGAGGCTAAACTTGTCCCTTTATCCGGATCTCTCCTTTGTAATTCCCCCAACCTTTATCCTCCTATATTTATCTCTTTTCATTTTGCCTTTTCTATATTTATCTCAACAAAAGATTACATCAAGACCCTTTTATCATCATAGCATTATGAGACTTATTCCCCCCAACCCAAAGCACTAATGCAATAATAAATACTGATGATTCGCAAGAACGGCAGAACTTGACTAAAGCTATGGAGTCCTCTGATTTGATAGAGGGGAAATGCATTGAACGTAATGAGATGGTCATCTTGCAGACTTAAAATTATAAATGAACATTATTTGTATGTATATTTAGCATAATCAATATCGTATCAAGATGATCCATTTGAGAAAAAATGCAATGAATCTTTAATTTTTTCAAGGTTTCAACTTTAAAATGAAAAAAATCTAATACATTTTCTTCTCATATACGATGAATCAAAGGTGAAATCAATTAAAACAAAAAGAACTTACCTTGATTGAAGTACAAAATGCAATTCAGCCGCTTAAAAAAATTGCAATTCAACCTTCAGATATGAGTCCTCAACTTCACGATATTAATTATCAAGGATTTGAGAAAGGACGTAATTGATTTCTCAGTAATCTACAATAAGATAATTGTGTATTTTTCTATTAGGAAAACAATGTTTTGAAGGGGAATGTGGAAGGTGATAATGTGTGTATATATCAGGGAATTGGATTTATCAAAAAAAAGTTTTCTTTTTTTCGATCACAGTGCAGTTATGATTAGCAATTTGAATTTATTTTATCACTTTTAAGGAGTTTAATTACTCATGGGAACTAGTGTTTTAAGTTTTGGAGGATAAAAATTAAAAAATACATGAAAAAACTGGTGGGAAAAATTGCGCTAGAAAATGGTACGTGGGAAAATTTTGGTTTAATTTTAATGTACGTGTTTTTTTTTCTACTAATACTCTTCAAGGTATTTTTTTGTTGTTGAATAATTTTTTATTTATTTCTTTCTTCAACACAATTGATGTCATATTATATATTTTATGCATAAATAATATAACTGTTTATTATAAAACAATTATTCTTTGAAAATAGTGTCATCGTTATATTATTATTGATAATATTAACGTTGTTGTCCTACATAAAATTATTACACTTAAATTAGCAATAAAGATTATAACTTATAACTTGTTATCTAACTAACTAACGAGTCATGTTCGATTTTTCCTTTTTAAGGCTCGATCGAGCTCAAGCCAAGTTTTGAGTCCGAGTTAATTTTTTTAGTTGAGTCGAGTTCGAACCTTACGAAGTATGAAATCAATTACACCCCTAGTCTTTGTGCACCGACTAAAAAGCCCTTATCCCCACACGTTCTATCTTCCCCTTTTCCTTGCTATGAATCCAAGCCGCATCCTTTGCGATTTTCAATCTTCTATGACACCTCACCACACTAATTTTCGTCAACTTTTGTTTGAGAGAAATTCACGTCTACTTGCATTGGTAAAGTTTACATTGCCTATGCTATTCATGTTAATTGATTGAAATGTCAATTTGACGGTTTTGGTCGGTGCCCCATGGTTTCATTATACATAGCGGTTCTTGAACAAAAGGTTCGATACGGTTCAACTTAAAGTTCAGGTCGTTCGTCAAGTAATTTATTTCACACAATTGACAATACTTTATTTTATAAGTAATTAATTGAATTGAACTTGTAGTTTAGTGTTTCTAATCAAATTGAACTTCAATTAACATCATGTTGGTATTTGGTCATCAAATTATACTAGTAAATATGAGTTATAAGGGGGTTAAATGGGTTAAAAAAAGGGCATAAGGGGTAAATGATTTATTGTAATGTCATATGTCATGTATTTCAACTATAGAAACATCAAACATGCTTAAACATCGACTAAACCGCCAGATTTACGGTTTTGGTCACGATACGAAATCTATCATGTTTCAAGTCATTGGTCAACTAAATTTATGCACACCTAAAAAATGTTTATTTTAAAAATAATTAATCAAATTGAACTTAAAATAATATCCCAAAAATGAAGGATGTGTAAGTATGGGTTATAGGGGGTTAGAAAGGAACATAGAATAAATGATTTATTGTAATGTCATATTGGTATTTTAATGATATAAACTTCAACTATACTACAAAATTGAGTAAAGCGTCAGTTTGACGGTTCTTGTAGGTGAACCGCATGTTCATGAATGACTGATTTATGAACCGACTGTTCGGTCACGGTCCGTTAGTTCAAATCACAATTCAGGTTAATTGTCAATTAATATTTATTTTTTCACACTTTTATAATAATTAATCGAATTGAACTGAAATTAATATCTATCTGATGTTTATAAAGAAATTGAAGAGCATTAATAAAGAAAGACATTATTTAAAGGGACTGTCTTTTCACACTAAAGATGTTTTACACATTTCAAGGGCGAGAGTGGCTTCGTTTTGACATTTAACACGATATCATTCTGACCCTAAATGAGTCAGGAATTGTATATTATTCAGACAATGTTACAGACCCGGAGAATTATGTTTTCCAGACCAATTTTCGGTCTGAATAAAGAGACACTGTTATATATGCTTGAGAAACAATATGGACCATTTTCAGGCCGAAAAATTACATTTTCCGCTACTATTTCAAGTCGAAATATAACCACGGCACTATGAAAATTTTGTAAACGTATCAGACCATTTTAGAGCCCGAACATGTAATGTCTTCCTGACCACGTTCGGGTCAGAATAAACTAAATTATTTTGACCACATTTGAGTAGGTATAACCCCATTTCAAGTCAGAATATAACAACGTCGCTACAAAATTTTCGAAAATGTTTCAGACCATTTTAGAGGCCAAACATTTAATATTTTCCTGACCACGTTCATGTCAGAATAAACTAAATTGGTCTGGCCACGTTTGGGCAGGTATAATGTTCCACATTCTGACCAAACACCGGCTTAAATATAGGCACGTAAGTGAAAAAAAATGAAGGGCAAAATTGGAAATTAATTATTGTGTAATAAGATAAGTGACTATGTGAAAAAACATTTTTTTAGATAAAAAAAACTACAAATGATTTAAAATAAAAAAAAAAGAATTCACACCCAGCGCACCAAAGATTTCAAATGTCTGAAAACCTAAAAAAAAATTTCCCATTAGGTATTAAAGTCTTAAAAAAAAAAAAACCTTAAAATCCTCCAAACAAAATTTAGTGATATTACTCCTACCTTTTTGCGCTAGACACCCACTTTTTATCTTCAAAGAATACTTAGGATCCAACTCCACGATTCTCAGGAAAAAAGATTTTCTAAATTTATCATTATTGGGTTTCCAATCACGTTCTTTATTGGCGGTGAAGGTAAGGACTCATATAAATCAGGCTGAATTGCATATCATCAAGATAAGTTATTTTTGTGAAAATGTTGAGGTGGAACTGCATAAGATATTTGTCAATTTAAAGTTGAATCCATGATTTATTATTGCTGTCTTTTGTTTTCTTTAAAAGGATTCGATCTAATTCATTGAATATTCTTCTGATTGGTATTTTTTTTAACAACATCCTTTGGTATCTTGTTTGTGATTTAATTTTCCAGCAAAAAAATAGTATTTCTTACTTTTTTTTTTCCAATAATGCAATTAATGTTGTAGCTATTTAATTTGTCGTTTCTTTGTGTAGTGTTGTACCTATCAAATTTATTTTTCTTCCGCTGATACAAAGAAAATCATGTTGAGATTTAGTTACATTCTTTTATTTGTTTATTTTTTTAGGGATAGATTTGTTTTTGCGGCTAGTGGAGTAACAAGACAGGGGATCGAGTATCACGGGTTTTCAATGGTGAAACCACGAAACACTCGACGAGTACTTTTGAAGTCTATTGAATGTTTGTTGATTATATGAAGTGGATGATTTTATCCTTGATTTGTGTATATATATGATGGTATCAATTCGATTTTCCCGTTGTTACTGTCGATAAATTTGTCCGATTTTTGTAAATCATGTTCGATAAAAAAAATCCCAAATTTTTGGTAGCTGTGTTCCAGTTTAGTGGATTGATATGTTACGATTTGGCCCAAGAAGTGATGTTACTGCTAAGGTTTTAACTTTTGTTTCATGGAAGGTAAGGATTTGCTGTTGTAAAGGGATGAGGTATATGTCCAATTCCCTTAAGTAATGTTAATGTAATGTAACGATTACTTCATTTAGGATGTACCCAAAAAACGTATTGCATAAGATATTATGATTTTTTACCGGGAAGAATACACTCAATTGATGTGATCAAGGAATCGATTCTCCGTTTTTTTTTTCCTTCTTTGTAAAGGAATCGACTATATATCCTGATCCTATCTCGATCGATTGCTGTGATTAAAGGAATAGGTTTCTCGTTTTAATGTAGCTATAATTGTGAAACGGAAGATGATTTTACATATAAATATCATAGGCTGACAAGCATGTTTTTCACATCCGGTTTCTACCTCTTTTTCTTTGTGAGTTTCTATTTCTTTTCTCTTCAGGTTTTCCATTATGCAGATAATGTTTTTACCTAATTGCTTATGCAATGGATCAGTTTGGCATTTTTGTTACTATTAAATTCAAGGTATCTGTGCCAATCTTTTTTTTTGGCCCGGTTTTGTACCTAATTCTTTTTGGAAATTAAAAATCAATGCACAGATTCATAGCTGCAATAAATTGTGTTGAATAATTATATTAATTTTGTGTACCAAATTACTCATGTAATGCATGATTTAGGCATTGCACGTGTCGAGTTTCTTGTTTCTGCAATGGCTTGCTGATGCGTTTGGAAAACCAGAACTCTCAACTCTTGCATATATGGAATTGTTAGACTAAATAGTATATATTCTAGAAATGCAATTATAAAATAAAAAAATCAAGTGGATTTAATACAGGTTGAACGCTATGATTTTCTTTGAGGGGTATGCTTAAATATTTTTTTACATGAAAATACCAAGATTATTTATAGCATTACATATTAGTTATGATTTTCCTATGATGTTACCATATGATATTTTAGTGGTAGGAAGCGCTATGGTCCAGTTAGTATAATAAAAGTTGACCGTCCGGTTTACTGTCGGATCAACATTAAAATAATTATGATCATTTGATGTATTTGGTACACCATAACCTATTGTGTACCATCAAATTGTTTTAATTTACCATTTAAAAATACTACCGGTTCATCTATACCATCTTACAAGTCTCTTGGATATCCCCAATTTTCTCTAGTCGACATCTTGTTCCTCATTTTTCCAAATTACACCTCATGAAAGAAGGCCCATAATCCCTAAATTCATCTACAACCTGCAAATTTCATTTTATCTACACCAGTGATATCAATGTAATATCACCGCCTGAAATTCTTAGAAATTTTGAATTAAATGTCAATTTGTCCTCACCTTACTTTTCACATTTTATTAAAACTCCGATGTATCTCCCTTAAAAAAAATCGATTTATCCCTCCCACAAAGTATTGTATGTGTGAAGTGATATATATATATATATATATATATATATATATATATCGAAATTTGTGTAAATTCCACCAAGATAAACGTGTGGACACGAAATATTTGCGAATATCGAAATGAACATTGCAGTGATTCTTTTGCTACCATTCAGCAGCTGAACGTGTTCATGGAGAAATAGTTCAAGAAGTTTGCCTTATTCTTTTATAGGCAAAACATATGGAATTTTTTACGGGTCCAAGAGGTTAAAAGAACATATTAGGTGTGTTAAAATACACATTACATATGATGTATTAAAAAGTGATCCAAAGAATATTACTATTATTCATATACATTTTCAACGGTTAAGATTAAAAAATGGACCATTCCTTCAAATTAACTATTCTAACTTTACCATTGCAAGTAGACGGGAATTAATGTGTTGAAATTGGTCGGAAATTGATTAAAATCGTGAAGGTTGTGGCTTCTATTCATAGCGAGGAAAAGGGGAAATTGAAACGTGTGGTTGGATAAGGGCTTTTTAGTCGGTGTACAAATACTAGGGATGTAATGGAGTTGATACTTCTTAAGGCTCGAGCTTTACTATATAAAAATACTCATGCTCGAAACTTGACTCAATCTTGATCGAGCTATAAAAAGCATGATCGAACTTGACTCCTTAAGTACTCGATGTAACTCGATTCGGCTGGTAAACTCAACTATCTTTTAGAATTTATTTAATTTCATAAAGTATAACAAGATTGAGTTCGACACAGATAATAATTAATGCATTACATAAAAAATATCATTCAATAATAAATATTATAAATATAATTAATAAAATAATAATTTAATGTAGCTCGATCAATTAGTGACCTACTCAGTTTCTATAGTTTGAAGCTCGAAACCTGCTTGGTTAACTATTCCAATAGCACGACTGAAGCTCAAACTCAAAAAAATAATACCAATCGAGTCAAATTCCTCCACGAATCGAGTACGAGTAGCTTGGTTAACTTACAACCATAACAAAGACGAAGTCGTTTACATCACATCTGTTGAACATGCGCTCACAACCCACCAAATGATCCACCCGCCCAACTATACCCGTCTTTTCATTTATACAAATGAACAAACTACACCTTCATAAGAGAAAAACCTAGCGACGTGGCTTACCATAGGAATTTTGTCATCTTCTTATAGTATGTATATAGGATATATGAATATATGTATGGTTTTGATTTATGTTTGTGCGTGTTTTGTTTGATTTTATGATGAAATACCATGATAAGTACATATTTCCGATAACATCATTGTTAATTTTATAGCGCATTTTGATGTAGTGTCATGAAAGCGCTTAATATTATACAAAACACCGTAGCTATTGTCGGTTTTCTATTAAAAAAATGGCAATTTGAGAAATGTCATGCATTTGTTACCATTATGTTCAAATGCCACGATGTTGTCACTAAATTTCTGACATATTAACAGAGTGTCGTAAAAATGACGTATCTATACGACATAACAGTAAACTGCCACAAAAATGCCACAAATTTATGACATAAAAAATGATTGCCGGAGAAATGTTGGAAATCCACGACATAAAATAATATGTCGCCAAAATGCCGTATTTGCGTGGCATTTAGTAAATAATGCCGGCAAATTTACAGCATTTATCAAACTGCCGCAAAGAAAGTGTCGCCAAAGCTCTGTTTTGTTGTAGTGGACGAAGGATGGGCATTGTTCGAAGACATTGCCAAACATAACTATGCTCCATCCTATCAAGCTATTCAGGCACCTCCTCCTCCTCCCAAGGTCGAGGAAGTGACTATGCGAATCGATTGCCATGTTGCAAAAGCAAATGGCTAACTCTCAACCGACAACATCCCAAAATGTTCCTAATCCGAGTATTCGGACTCTTTCGTTTCCACGAGAACTCTCGTGTTACAGATTGCGAAAATTGTTGTCAACCTGGCCACGTGTTCACCCGGTGTCAATTTCAACTCCCCTCCGCTCATCAAGTCAACGCTGTTCATAATAATGGGCGATAATCCAATCAAATGCCAAGTATGTGATGATCCGGGCACACCGCTTTGCGTTTTATCCCATGATTGGACAAAACGCGAAGTGAATGCTTTTTCCGCTAGTCTAATCCTAGGTTCAATAACCAATTCTCGCGAATAATGCTCAAAATCGTGGCTTCGGCGAAATCCGAGTTTCAATCGTAATCCAAACTCGAACTTTAATTCTAACCCGAACTTCAATAGAAACCCTGTTTTGGTTCGAACCAAAACTCTAATTTTTCCAATCAAACACAAAGGTTTAATCGAATTGGCCTCCATTTCCAATTCCAATTATCGAAATCGCCCACCAACCACAAAATCAAAATTTTCCAATTCTCAAGGCCCTCGAATTCCAATGACCTCAAGGCCGAATGGAACTCATTCAAAGAGGAGCAAAACAAGAACATTCAGCTCTTGATGAGTACCAATAAGAACCTTGAAAGACAGATAGGCAACTCGGTGGAAGCGCTTAGCATCAAGACCCACAGGGCATTTGCCCGCTTTTACCGAGAAAAATCCTAAGGGCGGTCATGTTGCTCGAGCCGATTTAAGCGGCGCAACAATGTATCGACCACCTCGTACTCAACCATGCACTATGGACAACAGAGAGAAGCCAAGACAATGAGTTTAAGCGCGGTACACACCGAGTGGTCCCCTGGCTTTCGTGGAAACCACTAGCCCCTCCCGCCATTGATAAGGCGGGAGGGAAGTTGAGCACCCATCATCCCCTTGGCGCAAGCAAGTAATCAGTGGTGATCCTCGATAGGTGAAAAGTTGGAAATCCTCGGTGGCCGTCCCGAGGATGAACAAGTTGGAAATCTTCAAGTGGCTGATCCTCGAGGACCTGAAAAAGGAAAGAAAGTCGTGGGTGATCCACGACTACGAAAGCTTCAAAAGAGACGGTTCGGTGGAAGGATTTGGAAGACAAAGCTATCAGTGCATCCTCAAAGAAAGTCTTTTCCGAGAGTGATCTGATGAAGCTTCCGTTTCCACCGAGGAAGAGCAACATTCCATTGGTTGAAGACAAAAAGTACGAAAAGGTACTAAACCTCCTGAAAAATACTCAGGTAAATCTGCCATTATCCGAGGTCTTGGTCGAGATGCCTAAGTATACAAAGTTCATCAAAGATGTTGTATCTTCCAAGAAGAAGTTAGCAGGAATGGATCAAGCAGTTGGTAAGGAGTGTTCTCTGGTCAATTATGAAAGCTTACCAATCAAGAGAAGCGACCTAGGAAAATTTGTGCTCACATTGCGAGATGGGAGGACTAGTCTTCCCAAATTCCTTATGTGACTGGTGCATCTATCGCCTTGATGCCATTATCTCATTGTGCAAGCAAATGGGTTTACAAAGTCTTCTAGAACCCACGACCATGAATTTGCAGTCACGATAGATCTTCTAAGAAAGCTTCAGAATCCTAAAGGGACGTATTAGTTCAAATAGATAGGTTTACCTTTCCAGGTTGATCTGCACGTCTTAGATATTGAGAAAAGTGAAAATGTCCCCTTGATTCTTGGAAGACCCTTCCTATCTACAAACAGAGCCCTTATCGATTGTGATGGTGGGCACGTGACCATTCGAGTTGGTGACCAGGAGGTGAGCTTATAGTGTTTCTAAATCTATCAATGTACCTTCCGGATCTCCAACCGGTTGTTCCATCGAGGAGACGTCCTGATGACTTCAATGACTTCATGGATAAGCAAGTCTTGGTGTAGAAGCGCGAATATGAGCGATTGATTGATAATCTGAACAATCATGGTGTGATCAATCTAGATCGATTAGCAAACTGAATTTGAGGATGAGCTAAGAGAAGAAGCCTTGGCGGTAGGACCACCGAGTAAGCTCAAATGATGTTGAGTTGAAGAGTGGCGATCTTAAATCAAGTCTAGAGGATCCTCCCGTAGATTTGGTGCACCAAGCCGTTGCCTAAACATCTTAAGTATGTGTTTTTAAGAGAAGGTGACAAGCTTCCTTTGATCATCTCTGCCAAGCTATCTCGTATAGAAGAGCTTAAATTGTTAAACGTCTTGCGCAAAAATGAAAAAGCCTTTGGATGGCAGGTGGGAGATATCCGAGGATATCTCCACACATCCGTATGCACAAAATCAAGACCGAGGAGGGTGCAAAACGAGTTAGACAGCCTCAGAGAAGACTCAACCCTCACATGCAAGAGGTAGTCAAGAAGGAGATCATTAAACTTCTAGATATGGGTATCATTTACGCCATTGCGGACAGGTGAATGGGTTTCCCCAACTCAAGTAGTTCCCAAAAAGGTGGAATTACGATTGAGAAAAATGAGAAGGAGAGAGAGATAGCATTGATGCTCGTTATGTGCTATCGGGTATGTATTGACTATATCGAAAACTCAATGAGGTCACACCGAAAGATCATTTTCCCCTTCCATTCATAGACCGGATGCTTGAGCGTCTGGCGGGGCACGCATTCTCACTTTTCTGGATGGATATTCGAGGATACTTCCGAGATACCCATCGATCCTGTTGACCAAGAGAAGACCACTTTCACTTGCCCTTATGGGACATTCGCCTGCAGCGGATGCCATTTGCTCTCTCAGTAATGCCCCGCCACCTTTCAAAGGTGTATGATGGCAATCTTTGACGGGCTAGTTGAAAAGTGCATGGAGATTTTTATGGATGATTTTTCGTCTTTTCGGTCAATCCTTTGATGATTGCCTCGATAATCTTGATCAGTGTTGTCAAGATGTGTGGAAAAGGACTTAGTGCTTAATTGGGAAAAATGCCATTTCATGGTCGATGAAGGCATAGTTCTTGGCCACAAAGTGTCCGCCAAAGGTATAGAAGTAGATAGGGCCAAGGTAGAAGCCATTGAGAAGATGAGTTATCCTAAGAATGTACGCGAAGTCGAGGTTTCCTCGGACATGTCGGTTTCTATAGAGATTCATCCAAGATTTTTCCAAAGTAGCTAAGCCCCTATCTACTCTGCTCAAGGAAGACGTTGAGTTCAATTTCGATGAAAACTGCAAGCAAGCGTTTGAGGAGCTCAAGAATCGGTTGATCTCTGCTCCAATTCTTATTTCACCTGACTGAACTTACCTTTTGAGCTTATGTGCGATGCATCCAACTATCTTTGTTGAGTGCGAGTCTTAGGCAAAAAGCTTAATGGAAAGTTCCACCTATCTATTATGCCGACCACACATCAATCCTTCTCAAGTTAACTACACAACCACCGAAAAGGAATTATTAGCCGTAGTCTTTGCTATGGATAAGTTTCGTAAGTTACTTGCTAGGTGCTCAAGTGATTGTGTGGACTGATCACGCTGCCTTGTGTTATCTCATGACCAAAAAGGAAGCTAAACCGCGCTTACTGCGTTGGATACTGACCCTCCAAGAGTTTGACGTTCAAATCAAAGATAAGAATGGCGTTGAGAACGTAGTGGCGGATCATGTCTCTAGGATGATAAGTGAGGAAAGGGTGATCCTGAAGATATAGATCTTTACTTTCCTCTAAAAACATCATGTTGATCGATGGCCACTCTCCCGATGTTCCATGGTATTCGTCCATTGTGGATTACCTTCATGCCCGTTACCTTGACCCGAGATGTCGTGATCGAGGAGAAGAAGAAGTTCTTCTCGATATGAAATATTTCGTTGGGATGAACCTTATCTCGCTCAAGATCTGCAAAGATGGTTTGCTTAGGAGATCGTTCTTGAATCTGAGCAACAAGAGATTATCGAGCAATGCCATAGTGGACCCACAGGTGGTCACTTTGGTCCTTGGAAAATGGTTGCAAAGATCTTCCAGTCCGGTTTCTATTGGCCTACAATCTTTAAGGATACAGAAGCCTTCTGTAAAGCTTGCGATAGGTGTCAAAGAACCGGAACTCTGACAAGGCGTTTCGACATGCCTTTAAAACCCATCTTAGAGTGCGAAGTCTTTGATGTATGGGGCATCGATTTTATGGGACCTTTCCCATCATCGTGTGGCAACAAATACATCTTAGTCTGCGTTGACTATGTTTCGAAATGGGTGGAGGCAGTGGCCACTCCTCACAATGATCATAAAACGGTCATGAAATTTCTGAAGAAGAACATCTTTGTGAGATTTGGATGTCCTCGAGCCTTGATCGATGATGAAGGAACGATTTCGCAACCGACCTCTGTAGAAAGTTCTTGAAAAGTATGGTGTTCGCCATAAGACCGCACACCATACCATCCGATGACTAGCGGTCGAGTTGACCGAAGCAACCAAAGCATCAAGCAAATCCTGAAAAGACAAAGAATAGTCATAGAAAGGATCGAGTTTGAAATTGGATGATGCACTATGGGCGATAGGATCGCCTATAAAACCCCTATGGACACATCTCCATATCGATGGTTTACGGCAAGCCATGTCATCTGCGCCATTGAGTTAGAGCATAGGGCCTATTAGGCGGCGAAGTTTCTTAACTTTGATTCCCAAACTTGTGGAAAACATCGATCGCAAAGAATTGCATGAGTTAGACGAGTTCCGACTCCAGGCTTACGAAAAGCGCCAGGATAAGCAAGGATAAGATGAAACTCTCCATGACGCAAAAATTAAGAAAAGAGAATTTCAAGTAGGGAACAAGTTCTTCTTTATAATTCCAGTTACATTTGTTTTACGGAAAGCGAGGACACGATGGTCCGGGCCCTTTACGATTCTCAAAATCATTCCCGAGGCGTTCTAGAACTACTCGGTTATAAAGATCAGCCGTTTCGAGTTAATGGTCAGAGGTGCAAACACTACATTGGAGAACCTACAGGCAAGCCTTTGATTGTTAAATTTCTCGATATCCTTGGATGTGGTGTTAATGAGGTCGGAGACTCGGCGAGATTTCACCCAATCTGTTTTCTGAGGATAACTGTAGTGGTCTATCACAAGAAGTTCTAGCCGGTAGTTGGGATATGGAGGAATATGCAAGGGAGCAACAACTCAAACGTCAGCAGAGAAATCTACAAAGGAGAAAGTCGACCATGGGAAAGGATCAACGTATCTGGAAAACTGTCAAAGCTTTAATCCCATGCGTTAGGTGTCGTTTCTGCAGCCACAATCCCAATCAGAACTTTAATGAGGTAATGGCGGGCAGAAAAGTCAAATGGCCTGACCCAGGCTGAATTCAAATGGTGTCGAGCTAACGACATATACCAAAAGCGCCACTAGGAGGCATCCTAGATATCCAATCTTGTTTTAGTTTTTCTTAGTTCTTTTTCTTTAGTATGTTATTTTGGTTAGTTTTACTAAGCTTCTATGTTTCGATCCATCGGAGGTGCTTTCTAGATATGGATCTCTACGGAGTTCGCCTGAGGAGTTCCCACTCATTAGTCGCATCCCGCCGATCACATGAGATGATGGACCAGGAGGCACTATAGTTCTTCATGTAGATTTTGATATTAGCACTCGTGTTAAGACCATCCCGTGCGTTATCATTGTTCCACCTTGTTCGGGAGGCGCGATTTCACGATCGAGGAGTTGCGAGGAGGCCATAGGACATCGACTTACACGATCCTTAATGATCCTATCTTGACGGATATGGCACTAGTTCTTAGTGGTGAGCATTTTAGAGGTGTTGAGGTAGCCGTGAGGATTGGTGTTTGCAGGATGAGTACGACTTCCTCCGGCTATCGACATGCTTCGACGCCTCATTCGCTTAGTGGATTGGGACGAGATCTACGCAGATTAGTGTTTCATTAGTTAGTTTTGCTTTCGTCGAGCCCCGACGCAAAATGGAAGCGCTTGGTGGGAGGCAACCTTTGCTTTTATTTTTGTCTGCTTTATTTTCAAATTCTCTCATGATTTTCCATATTGTACTTTTGAATTTTAAATTATCAATAATAAAGGTTTCGCGTTTAGTTGTTTTATATGATAAGTATTAAAAAAAAGGGACAATTTTGTGTTTTTCTTGACTGGACGCCCGTCTAGTGATACTGGACGCCAGTCCGGCCTCGATTTTCCTGGACGCCCGTCCAAGATATGGGACGCCCGTGGAAACGAGCTTTTCAATCTGTATTTGACTTCTTGACCAGGCGTTCGTCTAAAAATATGGACGCCCGTCCGGATAATTCCTCCAATCTCATTTCAAATCAAGCTTTTGGGCGAAGTCCTCAGCATTTTGGGCGCCCGTCCGGTTCATCACATTTCCGACAGACGCCCGTCCGCCGAGTTGGACGAAGTCCCACCACCTGTCTATATATACCCCTCATGCCATGAACCCTCATTCCTTCAAATTTCAAACCGCCTCACCCGACTTTTGCCCTCCTCTCAACCTAAATCCATTGATTCAACACCAAATTGGGCGATTTCAAGTTCTATAGGGCGCCCGACGACCCCCTCTCATCAATTTTCAAAGCCAAATCCCCAACATTCCATATTTTTGGAGAATCGCCACCTATAGTCCGACTTTGTTCAAGAAAAATCGGATTTTGAGGTCAATTTGGGTTGTTTTGGACGTCTACAAAGCATTATCTTCATCTACTCATCATCTTTGGTAAGTTTATAGCAACTTTTCTTGATTTCTTTCATGTTTTTGTGAGTTCAATCTTGGGTCGGCTCATTTTCTTGAAATTTATCTCATTTTGTTGCTTTTTCTTCCTGTTTTGGTGTTGTGATGATGTGGTGATGATGGTTGTGGTGGATGGGTTGACATTGTTGAATTGAAATCCCGATTTGGATGTTAAACGGGTAACCTTTGTTGTGGGCTTGTTTGAATTGATCTTAATAGCTTCAAACATGGTTGATAAGGAAGTGGTTGCGAAGAAGAGGTTCGGTAAGGATGTGGCTAGGGAGAAAGGTAAAAAGCGTAAAGGATCGGACCCTCCCATAGTTGATCCAAATAGAGGCGTAGTGATTCGAGAGCCATCCTCTAGGGCTTCACAGCGAGTTAGGACTGATTTGAGGGACGAGACTACTTCCGGATCCGAAACTAATGACGATGAACCCTTGATTAGGATGCCTAGGGTACCTCACGGTGCAGCATCTTCTAGGGCTGAACGTACGGTGGAGACAGCTGTACCAGACGAGGCTGAGACCGAACCGAGGGCTGAACCGCCTCGAAAGAAAGTGAGACCAGCTGTGCCTATTCCTATGCCTCGTCGGTTTGTCAACTCTAAAGCACATGAGGCCTATACCAAACATTACTTTGCTTTCGAAACATGTTGGTTGAGCGAGCGGTGATAGAAAACAAAAGTGGCCCCTTTTTGTGAAAGTGTTGAGAGATAGGAAATGGGAGGAAATGATGAAGATCCCGACTACCCCGGTGAATGATTCGTTGGTTAGGGAGTTTTATGCTAATTTTTCGAAACCGACTTGAACACGGGGTGTGTTGGTTCGAGGTGTTAAGGTTCCCATTTCACCACAAGTTTTTAATGCAAAATATGGGTTGGCGGCGTTTGAAGGGTTGGATTATAAGGAGGAAATTAAGAGAGGCAGGATTCGGGACAGGATCCTTTGGAGGACCTGAGGTTGACAGTTTGCCCCGATATTGCTTGGACGCTCAGACCGGGTGGGGACCGTAAGGAGATTGTTACTACGGCGTGGTCTGAGGATTGGAGAGTCTATTGCCGTTTCATCCAGAGTCGTTTATTGCCGAAGAATAATTTGACACACTTTCACGTAGGCGACCTTGGAATGTTGTATGCTTTGGTTTTCAAGTTAAATGTCGATGTTGGCCAAGCGATTTATGATGAGTTGGTGTTCAGTCAGAAGAATTACAAGCGGAGTTTGATTGTCCCACATTTGATTCATCAGATATGCAAGGATGCCGGAGTGCCGGAGTATAAGCAGGATCATAGGCCTAAGAACCCGAGAGGTATTCAGAGAGAGAAAGCTCCGTCTACGGTTGTGTCTGAAGCTGTTCCCGTTACTGATCCTGGTTCCACTTCGACACCACCTCGAGCCTCAGTTCTTTCTGGATTATCTTCCTCCGAGATTACTCGGCATAGTATGGCTCATAGTTTGAGGGCGATGTTGAGTGACATCCAGGATGGCCAAGATAATATTTTGTCGGTTTTGGAATGTATCGTTGATGGACGGCAACCGAGAGATCGGCGGGTATTCAATGCAAGTAATATGGATTATGTCTTCTCCGAGCGTATAGAGCGGGTGATAGCCGAGGTGGTCAAGATGGAGGAGAAGCCCGAGTCGTCTGGACGATGAGGAGGATGAGCCCCGGTAGACCTCACTCATCGCTTTACTACTACGCAGCTGAGCCTACACGGACGACGTCCTTTGTTGCACTTACTACTTGAGATCCTCCTCGTGTTGATGCCCCTGGCTGGTGGTTCTGCTGTTATTCCTCCGTCTGATGCTCCGATTCCGCCCGAGTGATATTGAGATTTTTATGCTTTTTCCGCTTGATGTATTTCTTTCTTTTATCCGACTTCGATCCGGTTGTACAATGACTATTACTACTTTCCTTTTGGATGCTTCTATGATTTCTGACTTTCTATTTTTCTCACTTTGACTATCATGTGTATGTTTATTAGCACCACATATTTGGATTGCGATTTCGTTGGTATTATGATCATTTTTGATTGATGCTTGTTGTTCTATCTCTTTCATTCATTCCTTTCACATTATTACGTTATTGTGCCCGTTTTCCCGAGATTACATTGTTTTGTCGAGTAGTGCGTGATCTAGTCTTGGTTGAGTTCGGTTTGGACGTTTTTCCGGCGCTTTTTATGAGTGTTGTTTCTTTCATGCTCCGGCCCGACCAACATCTCGATTTTCTACGCGCATACTGACTAAGTTTCTTATCCTTTTACTTTACGCACAACATGAGGACATGTTGCATTTTTAAGTGTGGGGAGGGATAGTTCGATTTGTGCCTATGTGTAAACGTTGTTTAGTATGTTAGATTGTTTTTATTATGCGAAATGAGCGTAAATTTTTCAAAACTTTTCCGACACCCTTGTTTTTGTTTTGTCCCGAGTAGGCAATTCAATTTGAAGTTCGTTGTTTTATAGTCATCTATGCGATATTTCATATGTTCCGTATGTTAGTTGTTTCACTGGCCACTACTTTTCACGAGCCATAGTGACGATGAGCTATTTTATAAAGCTATACCCGTTTTTGGATTAGTAGTTTTGATTTTCTTATAAGTCATGTGCTTAGTGCTACGTATATATCTTGAGATTTATGATAGTTTGTATTTAGATCCAGTATGAGATCTGTGAATATCTAGATGTTTGAATGTGATAAGTAACACGTAACTAATGTCAAATGAGAAGTTGAAAAGTTAAATGAATCTATGTGTGTGTCAAAAGCTAGTCGATGATTTGAGTGCGATAGGGTATACCACGTATGTCCTATACCACTATGATGACTAAGAGCTCACGGCGAGCTAGGGAAAGTCGCCTTATGATTGGAGTAAGTAGAAGGGATTATCTCGAATGTCCTATTCTCGCTATGAGGGCAAAAGCTCATCCTAATGTGTGTTTAAAGTGAATGAATTCAATCAACTTAAGATATGTTGTGAAATTGAATATAAGGCTTAGTTTTCGTTAATCCTATCCCCAAAGATAAACCGAAAGATATGATGTAGGGATTATCCTCTGAGTATTTCGAAAGGCCCTGAGATATATTCGATCATCCTTTTCGAATATGTCACGCTTGTAGGTACATCTTATGAGTGTCATTTATTACTATTCTACGAGGGGTATTAGCTAGTTTTGCTTTTAGTTATTCAAGTTTGGTTTTAGTGGAAGTTTTCTATGGCTATGCACTTACACGATGGTGAACACCTAAGTTATTGAATATATGTTATACTTGTTTAGATGCTGTTTTCCTTTCTCGAGCCTAATTTTTTGTTTTGTTTTGCTCGGGACGAGCAAAAGCTAAGTGTGGGGGAGTTGTTAAGGGTGAAAATCTATGTTTTATTATGATATATTTTATGGTATTTTTCCCCCTTAATTGGATTAATTGCATAATAAATGGCCCTTATATGGAAATATTGAGCATACTAGGTTTTAAGGGCTTAATCGCAATATTGAATAAATTATGTGTTTTCATCATGAATTATAATTAATTGGACTTTATTACAGTTTTGCGATGTTTTCCATGTGTTATAGGTATGTTCATTGTGCTCAAATGATGATAAAAAAGGGTTAAAATTCGAGCTATAAAGATTTAAGAAGAGATAATGATCAAATGGAGTGGACAGGAAAAGAGATAGAGATGATTTAATCAAGTTTTATTCCAGCTAAATCAAGGCCCAAGTCCCGTCCCGTCCAGGAGTGGACGGGCTCTGATAATCCAAACGGGCGGTCTAGAGGAAGAATTCAATATTGAGGCATCATGAACTTACTGAACGAACGTCCGAACAATCAAACGAGCGTCCCAAAGTGCAAAAGAATATCCAGAGAGTTTGGACGCTATCCAAACGAACGCCTGCGTTGGAGTTCGTAACACACTCGACGAGCGTCTACTTAACTGAACGAGCGTCCGGATTGCCGACTTAGTGAAACCGCCTCAAATCTCTATAAATACTTGCCTATTTTCACACATTGAGAGACCAATTCTACAATTCTCGAACCCTAAACCCGAGGGGCGGCTATAGGCTGCGTTTTTACTCAGTTTTTTCCCAGTTTTATGTTCTTAAATTTCTAGATAAAATTAGTTTAGTTTATGCAATTTACTTCAACAATTCAAGCTATTCAAGGATGCTAAGAGGCTAGGCTTCAATCAAACGAGCATTGTGAAGCCATCCAACTTTCATTACTTTTGATTCTTCGGTTATTTTGTAAGTTTTTAATCAAGTTGTTTCCTTTATCATGTCTTATGTTGATTAATTGCATTTATATCGAAAGATGTGCATGTATGATGCTTTATATTTGATGAAAGTCTTTATAAACATTAGATCACCATGATTTAGGAATAGATCTTTAATCTATGTCAAACGAAAGTTGATAGGTTGGAAATCTAGGTTAAAACGCTAAAGTTTACATCTTTGTTTATGTTATGACGCGTTAATTTCCGTAAATCGAAAGATAGAAATTAATAGGCGAATCATCTACAAAGTAGGATTCATACCTTTGATAAGATGAACCACAACTTGGTAGAAACGCAATATAATCGGGATGAGAGATTAGTGTTTGTTGGATAGGTGGATCAATACTCGCTTGCCCGTATTAAACTTGATTTAACCTCTTGAGACTTGAACTGCTTAGTTAGTTTATTTTCTATTGCACTTTTAGAGTAATTTGTTCGCAACCAAACCTCCCTAGCTTTGGATTCGTCCTCTGTCTAGTTTATATTCAGCATATATGTTCAGTTTAATTTTGTTTAATCGATGTTTAGTTTAGTTTTCCGTGACATAGTTTAGTTAGACAAAAACTAGGAACCACAATCGTTTAGTTCCCCGTAAGATCGACCCGGCATTAACCACTAGTACTACGATCCTTATACTTGGGGTTAACCGGATTATAAATTTATTACTTGTTTGTTTTGCATAGATAAAATCCGTAGACAGTCAGCCATCCCTCTTGGCGGATTTCGGCCAAAGCGAGCCCCAACCACAACCGAGAAGAAACCCATCCCGAAACCCCACCGAAAAACCGCCACCTAAGCTCCCACACCCTCCCCCTACCCTTTTCTGCAGGTACTAAAAAGCGTAAGCAAGTCGAAGATGCTCCCTCATCCTAGTCCAACGGAAAGAAGACCCGAATCACAGCCCCATCTAAAGGTACGAAGAAACAGGGTCGATCCACTGTTCGGGCTAATCGTACAATTCGTAATACACTGTATATTGATCCTACAGTTTTGAGCATCTTGGGCATGACACAGGATTTTGATTGGCTTTGTAATCAATTGGGCATGACTACCTTTATTAATCACTCATGGCCTACTTACGTGGAGTTGACCACTAGTTTTTTATCCACATTTGAGTGTGAAGTAATTAATGGTCCTCGTTGTGAAGAAGGGATAATTAGTACTTTCAGGCTGCCCTTTGCATTGACTTTAGCTGAATTTACTGCTATCTACGGCTTGCCTTGCACTGGCGCACGTCAGCACTCACGAGTATTTATTGACAACCTTTTTTGGAGTAGTTTGTCTGAGGCACTCCCTTATGATTCCGGCACATCACTATCCACATCCATTATTCACCATTGTTTGAGGTATTTTATGCGTGTGCTAGCGTACACCACTTTTGCTCGTGGTGATATGGATATGGTTGTTCGAAAAGATGAGCTATTCGTTCTATGGAGTGCATATCATGGGCCACCTGCACGTATTGCTGCATTTCTTGCTTGCCAGTTTCTACAAGTAAAACATCGTGCTTCACCCAATATTCAGATCGGTGGGTTGGTTACACCTATTGCCCACCAATTTGGCATTCCTACGGATAATCTTACAGTGGCATCAGGGCATACTTCCATCGATTTTCCAACTTGCAAAGCCATGCACATCATTGATTCCACTAGTGCTGGATATGGAGTTCAATATGATGCTCAACACATTTTTCCACTACTGTACCCAGACAGTTATTCCATCAAAGACCTGGCTAATTTCAAGACACCTCGTCAACATGTGTCCACAGCTCCAGCTTCTGATGATCACCCAACACCTACTACTATTGGATGTGAGACTGTTGGTCCGAATCTTCCTGAGGTGACCCCACCTTCCGAGACCATAGAGTCTCCTACATTAGCTCCCATGGGTCCTTACATGCAAGTACCATCTCTACAGCAGTCTCCACAAGCCCCGGATTTGGCCTCACTCCTGATCCAACAACTGGTGCCACCCAAGCATCCATGCAGACGGAGCATTGTGAATAGAAGCAAATTCTTCTTGAGCTGAAAGAGATATTGGCCGTCTTGCTCGCTCGTACACCTTCTTTGGGTCCACTTAACCCTCCTGCCTCTTGATCCGGTGAATTTCATCCCTACCCTCACTTGCTTTCCATTTATTTACATTGGGAACAATGTAATGTTTAGGTGTATGAGAGGTCACTTCTGTAGTTTACTTGGTTGTTACTCGAGTATCTTGTCATAGGGTTATTTAAAAAAGTTCACTTGGGTTAAGTTTTAGGGCTTATGAGTCCAGTCATTTTGAGTCAATGTCATGCTTGGAGTACACATAGTCGTCTCGAGAGTGATTTAAAATGCATGAAAATTGGTAGAGACTACTTTGATATGGAAAATGCATGCTATTATATGTTTGATTCTACTTGACAAACCACACGTAAATGGGCATTGATTTTTGTTGAGGATGATTGAGACTGCGTAAGTAGACAAACTGTCCCGGTGAGATGTTCCAGCCATAATGACTGACTACTTCAATCTCACCCAAAATGTGTGTTTATTTTTCTCTTCCATGATTTTGTTCTTTCAGAACTTGTGTTTCATCTTGTTGATATTACCATGGGAATTGTAGGCACATTGAAATGATTAATGCATTCGTTTCCTCCTTTACCCACACTTAACACCCTTGAGCCTTGACCATTATTTGATCTTTGACCTAGCCACATTTTATTCCCTCACTCAAAAAATATATAATTTAATAACCCAAATTTCTATTTTACGCGGCCTTAAGATGCATGGGATGTTGACTATTGAATTCTGAAAGCTCGATTGCTAAGAGGAATTCCATTTTGTGCCGTGTATATTATTTCAAATAATCAAAAAAAAAATTAAAAAAAAAAAAAAAAAAAGAAGGAGAAAATTTGAGTCAATAAAGGAGTGCAATCCCAAAATATCCTCCTATGTTTGTTTTAGTCCTTTTTTGTGTAATAAAAAGGGGGGGTGACATCTATATCCTCCCAAAGTATAAATTCATATTAGTAGCTCGTTGTTAGAGAATTGTGTAGTTGTTGGAGAAATCCCCTTGAGACCATAGGAGTTGAAGAATTGGTAATCACACTTTCACTAGTTTTAATGGCCTTGAACCACCCTCACCATAATATATGTCCTACACTTATCCTTTTTACCATTATTTCATTTTCCTACCTTTCCCGAGCTATCCTCTACTACTACATTTTTCTAAGTCCTTATGATTTATGTGGCACATGTTACTTTGGAAATTGATATCACTAATACAAAAAAGCATAAAGATCACGGTTTTTAAGTGTGATATATTTACATTAGTCACGGCTTCCAAAGTGTGGCATATTGAGGTGTGACATAAAGTACTCTAACTCAATCACAGTTACAAACTGTGATCTATTATAATAATTATCACACTTAAAACCCGTGATCTATTATAGTTGGAATCACACTTAAAAACCGTAATCTATTATAATTTCATCACATTTAAAAACTGTGATCTATTATAGTAGTTATCATAGTTAAAAACCGTGATCTATTATAGTTGTTATCACACTTAAAAACCGAGATCTATTACAATTAAAACACATTTAAAAACTGTGATCTATTTTAGTTGTCATCACACTTAAAAACCGTATCTATTATAATTTAAATCACACCAATAAAAGTGTTTTTTTTTTTCAAAAACAATATATAAGAACACATATTTTTTTGTCTTTGTTGGGACTCGAACCCGGATACTCCAGATTAACGAGCCACACTTATTACCACTAGACCGATATTTTCTTTCTTCTAATTTTCGACCACACTAAACTAAAATCTCATTATAAAATACCATATTATTTTAATCACAAACCAAAATCGTGATTGATTGATTTTTTGTCTCATTTTTCCTAAAAACCGTGATAATAAAAATCGTGATATATTTTAGATGTTATCACACTTAAAAACCGAGATCTACTATAATTTCAACACATTTAAAAATCATGATCTATTTTAGTTGTTATCACACTTAAAAATCAGATCTATTATAGTTTTTATCACACTTAAAAACCGAGATCTATTATAATTTCAACACATTTAAAAACTCGTGATCTATTTTAGTAGTTGTTATCACTCTTAAAAACCGAGATATATTATAATTTCAATCACACCTAAAAAAGTGTGATCATTCTTTTTTTTCGAAAATGAAATATACGCACACATATCTTTTGATGCCACTCGGACTCGAACCCGGATACTCTGGATTAAGGAACCACACTAATTACCACTGGGCTGATGCCCACTATATTATCATTTTCAACCACACTAATCTAAGATATGATTATAAAATATCATATTTTTTAATCACAGTTAAAAACCGTGATTGATTGATTTTCTTGTCTCAGTTTTCTTAAAAACCGTGATAATAAAAACTATGATATATTTTAGTTGTTATCACACTTAAAAACTGAGATATATTATAATTCAACACATTTAAAAACTGTTATTTATTTTAGTTGTTATCACATTTAAAAATCGTGATCTATTATAGTTGTTATCACACTTAAAAACCGAGATCGATTATAATTTCAACACATTTAAAAACTGTGATCTATTTTAGTAGTTGTTATCACACTTAAAAGCCGAGATCTATTATTATTTCAATCACACCTAAAAAGTGTGATCATTCTTTTTTTTCACACCTAATAACTGTGATAAAAAATTTAAGTGTGATATATATACATTTTACTTGTCTCGGTTCTTTTAAAAGTGTGATCCCTTATCTTTAGATAAGTGTGATCTATATCTCTTTTCTTATTAGTGGAAATAATTTGTCTCACTTTTTCTATAATTGTGACAAAAATATCATGAATTCAGTCACAGTTTAAAAATGAGAGTAATTGATATAATTTATCTCGCTTTCTCAATAACCGTGACAAAAATATCATACCAATTTAGTCACAGATTAAAAGTGTGATAGTTTGGTATAATTTATCTCGTTTTTTCAATAACTGTGATAAAAATATCATATCAATTCTGTCACTGTTTTAGATGTGAGATTGATATATATATATAATTTATCACGCTTTTTTAGAAACCGTGACAGAAATATCTTATCAATTCACTCACAGTTTAATAATGAGATTAATTGATATAATTTATCTCGGTTTTTCAATAACTGTGACATAAAAATCATATCAATTAAGTCACACTTTAAAAATGAGATTGATTAATATAACTTATCTCAGTTTTTCAATAAGCGTGATAGAAAGCTGTAAGTGTGATATATATATTTTCGTTGTCTCAGTTTTATTGAAACTGTGATTGTTTTCATATCTTAAGTGTGACCTATGTCCAATTTTGTAGTAATGTATGAGATAATATAAAAGCATATAGTTGGGCAATTTCATTGGAATGAGCTTCAGTGATTAACAACCTCACAAATATGAGTGTTGAGCGCTTTTATCCCGTGAGGGTCTACTTGTTTGGTTGATCTTGTTCTTAATGGAATTTGGTGTTTATGCTTAGGTGTGGTATATTGAAAGGGGTTGACCATGTTTGTAATGTGCATTTGAACTATTGAAGTAGAATCTATCGATGTTACAGTATATAGGCTGAAAGGAATGCTGAGTGCACAAGCTGCTGATAGTATAGAAGCCTGCTGACAGTATGGAAGCCTCAACAACCTGCTGATCACTTTCAATATGATGTAAACTAGAAAGAGGTTATTCTGTTATAGTTTGTTATAACCGTTTGTAACTTACTTCTGACTGATCCATGAGGTGTATGAAGCTATAAATACCCCATGATCAGCTGCATTGTAATCAACTTGTAGCTTTTACTTGATCAATAATAATTCCTCATTTTATTTTGTTTGTTTGTAATTCTACAAACTTCATCATAGTATCATAGAAGAAATTTGAGAGTTTATAAATGCTTTTCTGCGTTTTTCTCTCCAATCTTTTGAAGAATCTTGAGAGTGTTCTTCTCCAATTTTCCTATGTTTTTTGATCAATTATTGATCGGATTTTCTTGTATTCTCACTTTCATTATTGATTTGTTATCAATTCTAGAGTTCTTGATAGCCATGGCAGCTAGAAACAAGAAATAAGTCCATCCAGTGCATTCTATGTTCATCCTACTGTGAACCTTTCTCTTGTTCTTGTTCAACCATTGATGAATGGCAACAACTATAATCTATAGAAAATGCCCATGGAGATGGTGTTGATCACCAAGAATAAAATTGGCTTCGTAGACGGCACAATCAAAATGCTAGAAGCAGATTCAGCAGATTTCCAGGCTAGAAACCCATAATGTGCAAATGGGTGTATAGCATCAAACACAATCCTAATGGATCAGTAGAGAGATACAAAGCTAGACTAGTAGCAAAAGGCTACACTCAGACATATGGGATTGATTATCATGAAACCTTTTCCTCTGGTGTCAAAATCACTATTGTGAGAACCTTACTTGCAGCAGCAACAACCAATAATTGGCATCTACATCAAATGGATGTCAACACTGCCTTTCTTCATGGAGATATACATGAAGAAGTATACATGCAACTACCCCCATGTTGTGCAGCAACTAAACCAAACCAAGTTTGCAGACTTACCAAATCATTATATGGCCTCAAACAAGTCAGCAGACAATGAAATTACATGTTGATTGAATCATTGGAGGCTCAAGGAATCATTCAATCCAAACATGACCACAGTCTATTCACAAAAGGGTCTGGACAGTCATTCGTTGCCTTATTGGTATATGTAGATGACATCATAGTTGTTAGCCCCAGTGAAGAGTTAATTTAGCAAATTAAGGATGCTGTACACCAGCAGTTCACCATCAAAGATCCTGGGAAATTGAGATATTTCCTAGACATTGAGGCTGCTAGATGTCCAAAAAGCATATCCATTTCACAGTGAAAATGCACACATAACCTCCTAGAAGATATGAATTTTTGGGAGCCAAACCTGCTAAGACACCTATGGAGTCTAAGCAGACTTTACAACATGGTCATTCACCACTTTTAGACGATAACTCTGCATACAGATCCCTAGTGGGTAAATTGATTTACCTCACTTTTACCAGACCAGATATTGCCTTTGTAGTACAACAACTAAGTCAATTTCTGGAAACTCCTACTAAAAACAACATGAAGAAAGCTTATAGACTGCTGAGGTACTTGAAGACCAATCCTAACCAAGGAATCTTCTTCCCAGTAGACAATGATCTTGTACTTAAGGGTTATACAGATAGTGATTGAGCTGGTTGTCCTGAAACAAGAAGATCAGTATCAGGTTATATGATGTTTCTAAGAGATGCACCAATCTTCTAGAAAGCAAAGAAACAAACAACAATTGCTAGAAGCTCATCAGAGGCTGAGTACAGGGACATGGCAAATACAGTTTGTGAAATCCAGTGGCTAATCTATATACTACAGGAAGTTCAGTTGCCTGCTATGTTATTTTGTGACAATGCTAGTGCAATGCGCATTGCTCACAATCCCGTCTTTCATGAAAGAACCAAACATATTGAAATTGACTGCCATGTTGTGAGAGACAAGGTCAAATCTGGGCTCATCAAACTTCCTCCAGTCAACACAAAAGAACAAATAGCTGACATCCTCACCAAGGCCTTGGATGCACCTATGTTCTATTATCTACTAGATAAATTGGGAGTTTCAATGAACTTCCATAATTCAAGTAGCTGAAAGGAATGCTGAGTGCAAGCTATTCATGTACCACTCTCAACTTGAGGGGGTGCTATAATATATAGGCTGAAAGGAATGCTGATTGCACAAGCTGCTAATTGTATAGAAGCCTGATGACAGTATGGAATCCTCAGCAGCCTGCTATTCACTTTCAGAATGATGTAAACTAGAAAGCGGTTATTCTGCTATAGTTTGTTATAACCATTTGTAACTTACTTCTGACTGATCCATGAGGTGTATGAAGCTATAAATACCCTATGATCAGCTGCATTGTAATCATCTTGTAACTTTTACTTGATCAATAATAATTCCGCATCTTATTTTGTTTGTTGTAATTCTACAAACTTCATCAATCGAGGCCCGTGTACTTTGCATCTTACGAGAGATTGTTCTATGTGTGTTCTAAGTTCTTCGTCTTGTGTCGGTATTTTGACTAGCTTGGGGACAAGCAAGGTTTAAGCTTGGGGGAGTTTGATAAGTCCAGCATATGTGGTTATTCTTGGATCATTTTGGCCTGTTTTAATCCTTAATTTGTGATCTTCATATGATAAATTGCATCTTTTGGACTAGATTACTGCTGTGGCTTTGATATTTTGTAGATGTGATGAATTCGAGCATAAAAGACAATGAAAATGAGCTAAAATGAGTCAAAATCATGAGGGCATGAAGAATCACACCCAGGTGTGAAAGAATGCAACTAGGTGTGAAATTATTCAGATTTTTTGCAGGCCAACGAAATGTTTTGATTGGTAGAGAGCTTCCCAAATATTTAATTTAAGAAGGCAACGTGAATTTCTTAGAAAAATGAGGAGGTTTCACGCCAGAAGAGTCCAAGAGTGAAGGAAATTGATTTTTGGAGAAAATCCTTGAGAAATTTTATTTATGGAAACTTATTTTAAGATGTAATTATCCCTTTTTTAATCCCCAATAACGTGTAATTCAATTCACGCTCCAACATCGTAAAAACAATGACTATTTCCTCCTTCATCATCATCATCTCTCATCCCCAAGAACAAGTATTTTAGGTTTTAAGAATTCAAGAATGAAGATTTTTCGAGGTTGGATTATTTATGCAATACTTTTATGGTTTATTTCTCTCTCTTTTATCCTTGTTTCTATTTATTTATTTTTCTTGTCTAAGCATGAATTTTATGATTGAATCTTGGAATTTTGATATGGAACGTGAGTAGATATCAGTTTTTAGGATTAGGAGAAACCCGGTTATGAATATATGATGTAAAAACACAATCTTTCCCTTGTTTTATGAATTTGGTGCTTATAAATTGGTTCTTGTGTATTATTTTTGTGTTATTGTCGAAACTAATAGCTCGAGAGGGTGAATAATCGTAATTCTACGTAGAGAAATTATTCAATTAATTAGTAACAGAAAAAGTACCAATTAATTGATATTTTAGGAAACAAGAAGTGAATCTAGGGTTTTATTAGAATGAAAATTTGGTAAAAACCTTGATGGCATGAAATTATGGTTCTTTAAGGGATCTAAATTCATTCTTTGTTGTGGGAAACCGGGTGTAGTTTGAGTTTGGGTACGATCACGAAAATAATTCAAAGAATATTTTTCTGATAAAATTTGATAATTGCCTTTATACCTGTAAAATCCGTATATTGGAGGAAATATTGTGGGTAAGTCATATAGTAATTCAATGGTGACTCCGAAATCCTAGAAATGCTTTTAAATTGAATCTTTACCTAACTTTTGAAGTTCTTGGCTCAAAGTTTTATTTTCTTTATTTTCTTTAATTTTATGATTTTTAGATAAAACCTCCAAGAATTTGATTTGTCTAGCTAATGTAAATCGAGAATTGTTTGGTGATTGACTGCATGTCCCTGTGGGATCGACATCCTAAGTACTACTCGATAAGCCGTGCGTTTACGATCGCATTTTGTGATTATATATTGAAAATCACACATCACAAGTGTTGGGCCTCTCTGTCTTGTTGGCCTAGTTTGGTCTTGTCTTTGTGTGCCTAGATGACACAGCCTTGTTAGAAGGCCCAACTTGAGAGGGTGTGTTAAAGGAAATAAAGTTGCATATTTACTAGCATCAATTGATTTTAGTATAATGATAAGCGCTTGACCCTAACATAAACTACTCCATCCGTTCTAAAATAATTGATTCAACTGATAAAAACAAAAACATTAAATAGTTGAGTTAAAGAATTAATTTGAATTGCAAAATGACTAGAAAAAGAAAATAAGTAATACCGTACTGTTTTTGTTTTTTCACTCATTAATAAATAGGATTAGATGTAGGAAAAAAACAATAAATAGTGATTTGTAAATTAAATTGTTTTAGAGAAAAAGAAAATTCTTTTCTAACAACTGTATCAGTTATATTGGAATCAAGAGTATTTCAATTACCTTGAAAGCCTTTAAATTCATTGCCTATTTACATCTAAAAGATAGCAACAGAACAACTGTAATATTCCGATTTTCGGAAAATGGCAGACGTGTCATTTTGCGAAAACAAAATATTAATATTTCTTTCCTTTTATTGGAGTTAAGTGTATTGTTAATTATATATATGTAATTTTCGAATTTATGTAGATAATTAAAGGAAATTCCTGATTTTTTTTTGGTAATTAAGGGTGATTATGGAAAAAGGGATTTAATGGAAATTGGTATTTAAGGAAAATTAAATTAGGTTATTCCCTAACCTAGACGCTAATCAGAATTCAGACTCCACGTTCTCCTTCTCTGTGCAATTTGAAGAAGAGAAAAGGCCAAGAGAGTTGTCACAATATCCAAGCGCTTGATCGCTTTCAGATCGGATTGGAGAATCAGGATCGTCGTGAGAAGGGCAACGTTTGGATATCAGGTTGTTGAGAAGTGTTGCAGATTTTTGAGGCTGCTTAGTCTGGTTTTGGCTGCAAATAGGTAAGAGACACTTCCTATGATCTCAATTATCGTTTATAGGGTTTAGATCATGTTTTAAGACATTTTAATGCTAGAAAGATGAGTCTTTGGTTGATCAATGATCAAAGGTGTTATGGAATGTTTATATATGTTTTTATATGTTTTATTGTACTTAATTTGAGGTTAATTGGGTTAGAAACGGATTATAAACCGTTTAGGATCGAAATCGGTTAGTAGTAATAGTGTGAATCGCGAACGCATTGGCTAGCAATGCGCACGCATTCCATTCTCGAGATTGCGTGTTTGGCTTACGACGCCGAATGCATACGCATTCCTTGAATAGAGTTCTCGTTTTGTTTTGTTTCGTTGTTTAATGCGCATTTAATTCATAAGAGCATGATAGGCTTGTGCTTTCATAGATTAGAATTCATCAATGTCTGTGTATTTGCTAGGCCATGTTAATGTCTAGTGGTCTAGGAAGAGAGTAGTAAATGGTGAGGGAGATTAATTAAAAACACTTAGGTGGTTAGTTAATCATTTTAATAAAATACGTACTTGACTAGTAAAAGACTAAACAACATGTCTCTCTTGGATAGGCACCAGTCTATATCGCGATGTGTGTGCTACCTCTGAAGGTGGAAGAACTCCGTAGGTCAAAAAAACCCTAAGTACGGAGGGACTCCACTGAGATGCGCATACTATGGGAGTCTACCTATTCTAGACTCCGTGGATATTGGTGTGATACACTAATATGTTGCCAAGAATATCCCCTGTTTGGATGAGCGTAGTGCCCTTGAGTGCGGTTGTAACAGAGATAAAGAAAGTAGAAACGTTTAGTCAATTAATGTTGATGGACATGAAATGAACCTCAGAATGAGTTGGTCACACCTAAACAACTAAACGATTAAATGTCTTTTCTTTATAAATTATAATTATTGTCATAGCTTCTCTTTTTTATTAAGTACTTTGTACTTACCTCAAATGCTTGTTTTCTATGTGTTTGGGGGTGAGAAGACGAACATGTTGAGCATGTTTACGAGGAGGAGTTCGATGACGACGTTTGACGACGCCTAATTGAAAACTTTTCATTTATTTATTTTGTTATTCATTATTAAACTATGCTAGTACTTTTGGATTAGACTTTTGGTCTTTCGAGACTTGTCGTACGTTTCTTTGGATTTCGTATTTGCGTTTGAATGTAATAAAGTTACATTTCCATTTTTAGTTGATATTTCAATTCTTGGATTATTGGAAAATTTTTATACCCGAGTCTTTTGCTTCCGTTTGCTTATTTTGATACAACGTAGTAGAGGTTTACGTATGAAATGAATTGTTTTTATTTTATACGTGCCGAACGTTCCTTTTCCGGATAAGGACTCGGTGTCCGGAAACGAGGCGTTACGACAACAAAACATATATCAATAAACGTAGACCGATTCCTCTATGTTTTTTTATGGCAAAAATTCATAGTGATAAAACGAAATGGTCTGGAAATTTTCCACACAAGCGTTCAACAAATGTACAACTCGCAAAGATTAACTACACCGGAACAGTTTGCTTTGTTTTTTTTTCTTCTGTCGGCTTCAAGTCCTATGGGTCTTGAAACGGGTATGATGTGATTATTGTTAGGATGTGTTTTTTCTCCTCCTGTGAGAGTGTTTTTTCTCCTCCTGTGAATTTTCTTCATTTTCTATATGTTTTTTTTTTTCCCTTTCTTCAATTGGTTTATTTAAGGGATATTTCGTGGGAGTATTTGAGGGATATTTGATAGTATGTCGATTCTCCTTTAAATTAATGGAAAAAATAAAGTCAATGGAACGGTGTGATAAAAAAATTCAAGGCCATGTGTCACCATGGTGTTTATATATTAAAAAAATAAACATTACTTCCTCCGTTTCAAAATATACGAGACCGTTGCTAAAACACGTTTATTAAGAAAATGGTTTAATGCTAGGACTTTTCGCATGCAATGATTAAAAATTCTCTATGATACAATTAATGCAGTCTTCTTTTTAACTTCTACCTAGTATTAAATAAGGATAAAGTTTGAAAATTAGCAATAAATGCTGTTTTGGAAAATGTTCATCACATGTTATTTTAACAAATTTTTTGATAACCGCCGCTTATTTTGTTCAGAATCGGAGGGAGTAAGAAAATAAGACAACAACAACAAACAAACCACTGATTTTATGGTGGTCCACAATCAACAAAACCACCGTCGTGTCATCATTTTTCACCAATCATTTTTTTCATAAATGAATGGGTTCTTTACCCATAAATGTATTTAGATCTGATTGATTCAGAACGATCAAGTTATACATATAACGGGACTGGAGATAAAATGTATGCAAACAAACAAAAAAAAAAACAAAACAAAAGTGGGTAGAATTTATTTTAGCATTTGTTATAATCTCATAAAAATTCTTAATTTAAAATCCGATATATACTTTATTTCACATGTATAAAGCTTACTTTATTGTGTTTTCCTTTTCATTTAGTATCGTTTTATGATTATAAAGTAGTTTTTTTTTTCATTGTAAGATTATAACATAGTGGTATATATATATATATATATATATATATATATATATATATATATATATATATATATATATATATATATATTTTTAGAAGAATATATATAGTTGTATATTGATGGTAAAAATAGATTTTATATATATGTTTCTGATGTATATATATGAGTATTATGACATAATTCACCTTTGTGTACCTGCCATGTAATTGAAACTAAACACGTCTAGGGATAAAAATTTACATTTTCATGCATTACTTACCTTTGCCAAGATAGCCAGTAGCACCAGAAATTAGCAACGTTTTCCCTTGAAGAATTTTTGTGATGCCAATGCCATTGCTAGTTTGATTAGCTCGGCTCGTTTTGCAATAATCTGGTTCAGACAATATCGAATTCGTATCTAAAACCGACCCGTTCGATTTCAAACCATCCATGCCACTTCGGTTGTATACATTGAAGTTTATCTTAGGCTGCTTCAACAAGAACCCTTTTATAGGCTTATACTCCTTCAGCAACACATTTTCACATGTTTGTTTGTATTTACAGAAGATGGAAGCATTAATAGGTAGAGCCTCCATTGATGTGAAAGTCAATGGACGGATAAGGAAAGAACACAGATGTGGGAGATTTCAGAAGGTTGAAACTCACAAGAAAGAAGGAGAAGTAAAATGGAACATGCTAATAAAAACCCAACGTATAAAAAGGCGTATATATTTTATAATTATATATTTATAGACTACATATTGATTGACAGATAAGCCGGGCCAATAAGAAAGCGGAGGAAGCTTTGGCTGAAGGCCCAACTATTTCGGGGTTCGAAAATACGTGTTTTGCAAACAAACGATAATTAATAAATACATTCAAATATTTTTCAATCATCTATTGTAGTCCAGTTGGATAGTATATTTGGCTCAGGGACGGACCTAGCATAGAAAGGGGGGTGCACGGCCCCCACTCAACTTTTCGTGCGAAGTTATTAAAATACACATCTAATAATATTAAAGATCGTGTATGTATATTATTTCAGACAAATTTTAATGTAATTGCCTACTTAGTTCAATTAGTTAGAAGTATAATTTTAGTATATGAGGTCACTTGCTTAAAACCCGGCTGCTTCATTTTTTTGAACTTTTTTTTTTTTTTTTTTGAATTTGGTTTCAACTGAAAAAAATTTCTGAGTCCGCCACTAATTTGGCTCTTCCTTAAAAGACCCGAGTTCCAGTCTTAGCAACAGCAGAAGCTTTTTTTCTTCTGACTTCTTTAAACCACTTTGGGCATTTTTTTTTTTGTTTCTATTATTGGCTTCTTTAATCCACTTTGGGCCTTTTTTAGTTTCTACTATTTCAGTCAATTTATCGACTCCTTTTTTGTCCTGACTTCTTTTTTTTCCTTTTACTTCTGACTCCTTTAAACCACTTTGAGTCTTTTTTTGTTTCTATTATTGACTTCTTTAAACCATTTTGAACTTTTTTTTGTTTCTATTATTTCAGTCAATTTATTAACTCTTTTTTTTTATTTTTTTTATTTTTTTTCTGATTCCTTTAAACCACTTTGGGCCTTTTTTTGTTTCTATATGTCAGTCAATTTATTGATTTCTTTAAACCACTTTGTGCCCTTTTTGTTTCTATTGTTTCAGTCAATTTACTGACTCATTTAAACCATTTTGGCCTTTTGAACCCCGATATATTAAAGACCATCTAATATATATATATATATATATATATATATATATATATATATATATATATATGGTTTCTATCGTCACCACATAATTACTACTCACACCGTTTTTTTTATTTTGCTTCTATTATTTCAGCCAATTTTTTTGACAACATTAAAACAACTGTAGGTGTTTTAAACCCTGATATATTAGTACCCTCGAGGACCGTCCAATATATATATATATATATATATATATATATATATATATATATATATATATATATATGCGGTTTCTATCGACACCACATAATTACTACCGACATCCATATGCGGTTTCTATCGACACCACATAATTACTACTGACACCCTTTTTTTTTCATTAACTTATGGTTCCTTTAAACCACTTTTGGGCCTTTTGAACCCTGATATGTATGTGTGGTGCCGATATATATATATATATATATATATATATATCGGCACCACATAATATTTACTGTCGCCTTTTTTTTGTTCATTTACTTCTCGCAGCACATATGTATTTATTTTTATTTTACTTCCGCCACCACACTAGAACGCGAGTGCCACTGACGCTTTTTTCGATAATAACGCCAAGTATCGCTGCTTTTCACCAATGATACATTTATTTATTTTTTTGGTTGGAAAAAGACACGGAAGAAAAATCATATATATATATATATATATATATATATATATATATATATATATATATATATATATATATATATATGTATGTAGAAAAAAATATACTTCAACTAAAAACCTAAATATTCTACAAAAGGGATGTTTAATTTTACTATGTTTTGAGGCTATTAAATAATTGAATTTTATATCTATGGATGTGAAAAGCGCGATATTGAAGTAATATTTTGTAAATATATTTTATAAAAAAACCAAAAAAAAAAAAACATCGAACTAAGAGACCTAATTCAACGACTTCGGCGAAAGCCCTAAAATTTCCAGGACCGGCCCTGTTGATTGGTATATGAAATATTTATTAATTAACACATATATTTTTCACACACTACATGGATTACATCAACCGCCATAATCTTTGTCGGAACTGCCATAAATAGCCCATATGTGGGCCCCAGCTCCAACTGACTCCACCATATGTAACTCACTCACCGAGTTACGACATATGTAACCAAGGCACTGGCTTGTAGAACTCGGTAGCATTCATAACCTCAAAGAGACTACTAAACCGTAAGTGTCTCACCGACTTCACCAGCTTGACATCCACGCAGACAAGAACACTTTACTCGGTTGATTGCGGATTAGTTCCACCAGATTAGAGATTAAGTCACACTTTGCTAGCAAATCTCCACCTTGACTTGTACTCTCATTCAAATCAATCAAACTGCATAACCAAATGTACTGCACCAGATGCATTCGTGAATGTCAGGATGTCCTGTACTTGACTTCACCACAAAATCCACCAAGCTGATATGCCCTCATTTGAGTATCAAGACTGTAGATTATAAGCTTTGAATATTCAGCAAATCCAGGCACAACTGAAACTTGCTCTGCCGAACTGGTTTAGTAAGCATATCAAAAAGATTTTCCTTGGTGCTGATCATCCTTACTTGAACCCTCTTCTCATTCCATCGAAAATTACACCTCATATCCATATTATTGGTTCTTTCATGATGAACCTGATTCTTAGCCAGATATATTGCACTCAAACTATCACAATATATCTCTGCTTGATCCTGATGTATCCCCAAATCACTGACTAGTCTCTTCCACCAGATACCCTCATTGGATGATTCAGTAAGAGCCATGTATTCAGCCTCAGTAGTTGATGAAGCCATTGTGGCTTGAAGAGTAGCTTTCCAGCTGACAACTGAATTACCTAATGTGAAAACATAACCAGTCATAGATATTCTGCAGTCCACATCACCTGCATAATCGATCACAAGCATTACACATGACCAAACCTTGAGTATCACCGATAACATGCTATTTAGAACCTTTTATTACACCTTTATTTGCCTGAATTATGCTCAAGTGTGGAAAGATAGTCTTAATATTATGTGAAATACATGTTAATTATGTGAGTGAGTGTGTCTCTAGATGATTATTCTGCATTTGCATAATTTCCTATAGGAGTACTGTTTGGCTTTGCTTTACGTGTTCTATAGGAGTACCTTATTCAAGAGCATCTAAGGCATTAATCTGGGCTAAATGAAGTCATAGGGCCGAGTTGAAAGTGTCCAAGAAGAGATCAGTCAAGAAAAAGAGCCGAAGATGGTCTCGATATACTGAGGCCCACCACTGACTTACCGAGAACTTGGAGGACACGAAACTGGCCCTACAACGTTTACTATGTCGGCTAGGGTTTATTTGAGTCATAAGTCGGCTGAATGATCTATATATAGCCATAGAATTTCATTGTAATCATATACTAATCATATACTCAAATATACAATACATTATTTACGCAATAAAATTTTGGGGCAAATGTCCAAAAGGACACATATTAGTCTTAATTAGGCAAATAGGACACTAAGGAATCTTATTTGGTTATGAGGACACAAAAGTAGTACAAAGCCAAAACTACCCCTATTTTTGTTTTTTTTTTTTCTGGAGGATAATTTTTTTTTTAATTCTGGACGAAAAAGGTTTTTTATTTTAATTTTTAAATTCTGGACGTAAAAAGTGTTTTTTTTTTCTAGACGCAAAAAATGTGTTTTTTTGGGTGACCACCTCGAGGCATTGACCACCGCGATTCAGTGACACATCCAATGCAGAGACGCTGCGATGCAGAGACACCACGATGCATTGACCACCCGAGGTCCATTGACTACCCCGATGCAGTGGCAACCCCCGATGCAGTGCATTGACCACCGCGATACAATGACCTCCTCCGATGTAGTGACCACCGTGATGCAATGACAACATGATGTATTGACCATCCCCGATCTATTGACCACGGCGATGCAGTGTCCACCCCGATGCAGAGACACCTCGATGCAGCGACCACCCCCGATGTAGAGACACCACGATGAATTGCCCACCCTCGATACAGTGACCACCCCGTCACAGAGAGATACCTCGATCATGGTGACCACCTCGATGTAGAGACACCACGATGCAGTGACCACCCCCGATGTAGAGACACCACGATGCAGAGACACCGTGATGCGTAGACGCTGACGATGAAGTGTCACTGCAATGCATTGACCACCCCAGATCCATTGAGCGACATTGCGATGCAGTGACCACCCTCGATGTAGAGACACCGTGAGGCAGTACCACCCCCGATGCAGAGACACAGTGATGCAGAGATAGTGTGATGTGGTGACCACCCCCGATGTAGAGACGCCGTGATGCAGTGACGCCGCGATGTAGAGACATTACGATACAGAGACATTGTGATGTATTCACCACCGTGATGCAGTGACCAACCCAATGCATTGACCGCCACGATGCATTGACCAACCCAATGTCTTGACCACCGCGATGCATTGACAACCCCCGATGCATTGACTCCGTGATGCAGTGACCACCACAATGCATTCCCCACCGTGATTCATTGACCACTGTGATGCAGTGACCACCGAGATGCATTGACCATCTGATGCAATGAGCACCCCTGATGCAGTGACCATTGCGATGCATTCATCACCGCGATGTAGTGACCACCCTGATGCAGTGACAACTCGACTCGGCTCGATTACTCCCCTAATGTGATATGTTACGATGTAGAGACACCGTGATACAGAGACATCATGATGCAGAGACACCGTAATGAAGTGACATCTTATTCCAGAGATATCGCGATGTTATGACATTTGACGATGTAGACACATCGCGATGCAGAGACATCGCAATGAAGTGACACCGTCATACAGAGACATCGCGATGAAGTGACATCGTGATGTTATGACATTTGACGATTCAGAGACATCGCAATGAAGAGACATCGTGATGCAGAGACACCGTGATGAAGCGACACCGTATTGCCAAGACACCGGGATACAGTGAAACCGCGATGTAGAGACACGGCGATGAAGTGACACCATGATGTAGTGACATTTGATGATCCGACTCCGTGATGATATTTGATATTTTTCTGACTTATTTCAGAAAATTGATTTCTTTTCTTCTTAAAATGGACTTCAAATGGCTATATCTTTTGGTATAAAACTACAATCAACATATTTCTTTTACCCTAATTCATATATTTTCGTCCTCTTTATTTTTATATCTCATTTTATGAAGTGACATTTTTTGCAGTGACACTCAATGACACAAACATTTATGAAGTGACACCCAATGATAACAACGTTTTATTAAGTGATGCCCTATACAATGACACCCAATGACACCAACATTTTATTCCAAACTATACTCACACCACCATCAAATTCATGTTACAGCACAAATTTCCTTCCCAATCAAATGTTGATACAACAATGAAATATCACCCCACCCTTAAAAAAATATCCCCTACTGAAAGATGTGGATTTAATGTCGTCGGAGCTCCGGCGGCTACGATTACGTCCATGCTCTTGTCGCTTATTTTGACGTCTCATTCACAGTGTGCCATAAGTTGACCGGCTTCTGAACAGGTTCATTTTCTTGCCCTCTTTAATTACATTATATGACCAGATGTGACGAGTTTTCTGTGACAGAAACAACCTCTTGTAGAAAAATAAGTTAAGACTGCATATATACTATGCTTAAATGGCTTTCATCCCTATGCGAGATGCTTCAGTGCACCAAACTGCAAAAACCTCCAAGTTTGCTAAATCATTATTCCATAGTGACCTGTAATTATGGTTAACTTGTAGAACCAAAGTCGAGGGCCACACATTGGAAGCAAACAGTTCTTTATCTTGAAGATGTGCTGACTGTTTGTGAAGGAGAGGCAATTACTGGGAGTATGGCTGTGTCCCAGAACAAACACAATCCTCGTGATCTTGATATCACTCTCAAGTATTCTATAAACTGCGCTGCAGGTTGACATGAACGCAACATTACCGCATGAGGTGATCTTTTGCCTTGGAGAAATAGCAATGTAATTTATCACTTGCAATGAGGGAAGCTCATCATGGAAAGCAGCATCATTTCTTGTCCAATAAGTGGGAAACTGTTGTTGTAGTATTCTAAGACGTTTTCAAAACATTTTTATTTCATTGATTAGCGTAATTTTCAAGTGTGAAAAGCAATTTTGTAGCTTTTTACTACTACTTTTAACATTATTTGTTGTTTAGTGCCTCTACTTATTTTTCCAAATCTAAGTTTATGTGTTGATTCCCCTAAAAAAAGAAGTTTATATGTTGATTTGTTTAGTAGTTTTATTGGCACCACAATGAATCTATCGGGACACTACAGTTCCGGCCAGGTCTACTTTACAGTGGTCAGAGTGGACATTAAACCTCTACAAAGTCAATGTGGAGCTTACATTTGGCTTTCCAGTGATCGAATGTCATTGTGGTATCTCGAGAATAGATTCACTATGGTGTTAATAACAATTACGAAAGATAAAAGCCCTCGAAAGAAAACAATTCATTTCTCAGTAATGGTATGTTCAGAGCTCCACTACATAAATAATAGTAAAATGTTTATCCAAGTAAATTTTATTATCATTAATATCACCAATATCTCTACAAGAGCATATACCATCTCTGAAATGATGAAACCTCTTGTTATCCCCAACAATCAGTTCTCTGCCCACAATTTTGGACATGATCTTTATTGCATTATGAAAATCACCACAAACCCTCAGATTCTTAATGATCCTTAAAGTAGTCCTAGCTGGAGTAGTGATCAAACCATATGCAATAGCCAGACGGTCGCTGTGATACATCAATGGTTGCTCTTTAGCCTCCTCATCAATGTCATGAAGCACATACAGCGTATCAGGCACGTAACCTGCATCCCTCAACTGTTATACCGGTTAATTTACGCATTTATTTATTTTGTGCTTGTATTTATTTTATATGATACGATAGATGCATAACTAGGTACGATCTGTATGAATGTGTAGGATGTATGTCTATAGAGATAGATATACATGATGAGACCATAATTAAATTAATTAAAAGAATTAATTCAAAATTAATTAAGTGAATTAATTTACATACATACTCCCACCTCAAAATAATCAAGTTGAAATTGCCTCCCCATATTATAATGACGGTGAAGAGCCCTTGTGATCCAACTCATCAGCCAAAGCAAGGGGTTGACCTATCTCGGGTATATCGTCATTATCAAGATATGATCATATGAGATCTCATGAATATTGGGGTTATGACTTGACTAAGAATTCTCTCGGCCACCAGCCATAGCGGGGTCGTTTGGATTTTAGAGGCAAGGGTTTGACTATTTCATAAGATGAAAATTGTCAAAGAGTTGACTAGTCAAACAACAAGAGTCGTATAAGATACGATTGACAAAGAGTTGTCTACCTATTAGACTATTTTCGGCCCACCAGCCAAAGCGGGGGTCGTGGTAGTTTAGTGGGATCTTGTCCACTAAAGAAATTAATAATTCTTGAAAGTCAATTGGGAGTAGTTGACTAGTGGGAGCAAAATCATAAACCATAAGACCATTTTTTTATTTTGCGTGTGTAAACAACAACACTCAATTATCATTATTTTTATGTTGTAGTTTTAGCAAACTTTATATTTATGTTTTTATTCTCGATTAGTAAAACCAAATTATGACTGTTACCTTTTGAGAAACGTTCTCAAATATGGTTAAGTAATTTTAATCCTTTTAAAATAAGCAATGACACGAGCAATCCCACCATAGTATTTGGAGACAAGGAGACTACATATTTGATGGAGTACTCCAAGGCTTTACTTATTAATGAAAGCGGATGCTCATGATATGATTAAATCATTTGAAATAAGTTTCAGCGAATTAATCATATTTTGGATAAGATCCAATATGATCATTCTGTCATACGATGACAATTAATTCAAACGTTGAATAAGAATGACTGCATCGAATTTTGGAAAGGCTGTTTTCAAAATTGTAAGATTTAAGTATTGACTTAATTCTTTAATTATTGCTTAAAGTTTAATTAAATAGTCAATGTTTTGAATACGATTCAAAAGGCTAAATAAACTATTTAGTAAAATTTAGATTTTCATTATGAAAGGAAATTAAAGACATAGCTCTTGTGATCTTACTTAAGTCTTATGAAGACTACACCAAGAAATATTTACAAGTGCTTAAAGGATTGAAAGGAAAATTAGGGCATGTGCTTAAATAGGAAGCTTATCGAAGTCTCTATTCTAGGCAAGTGTGTTGAGATAAATCTATCTTAGTTCAAGTCAACTCTTAGATATATGATATCTTACGAGTGTGATTAAATTAGAAAGATTAAATATGGATATGGAAGGCGAAGTAAACGTTGTAACACTTACCATATTCTGGATCTAGTAAACTGATAAGGGAACAAAATAAATGTTATGATGTTCCGGTTCTTATGAAGAACATAATTTCAGTTATATGTTAGGATTTAGTAGACATATTTAATTGTAAAGAATAAATGTTATTCCGATAAAGTTGGAAAGTCACTGAATTTAACATACTAGATTGATGTCACTATATAGTTGATATGTGTGATGAATTCTCAACTAAATATTAATATGGCCATTATCCTTAATATTTGGTGGTCGTTCTAGACATAGTCTCTATGGAGGAGAATCGTGTGATAAGATGTCATTCGATGACGTCTCGAACCATGTGGTTATGAATCATGTGGGTAATACGTATCTTTAAAGATGACAATAATACCTTTTTGTGAAAAGGTTAAAAGATCTAGTAAGTTGTCTAAAGCCTAAACATACCGATGTTTGTTAGCTTGTGACAATTAATGCCATAAATAATTGTTTATCTCTCTCTTGGACTATTTTTTGAAATAGTTGAATGTACTTATTGAAGTACAACAATTCGGAAAGCCTGAAAAGTTCAAGCTAGTACGGATATGAGATTGATGAGCTACTTAGGAATTAATCTTCAATTGGATTTAAGTAATTGATACCTGAAGGGTGTTTCAGAAGTCGTCGGAAAGGGAATATGATTCTCCGGATACCATTTTGGAATACGCAATTAGAGTGTGTTCCTAGAATGAAAACTACACTTTATATGATAAAGGTGTGATGCAAGCCATGCGAAGTATCCCTTACCCGTTTCGAGATAGTGTCCTTATACTTAACCGAGTTCCAAAGAATAAAGGTGAATAAATTCCATATCAGATATGGAAGGGGATAATGTCGAATCTATCTTAATCGATGATTTGAAGTTGTCATAGGCAAAGTCAGAAAGGCTTGGAGCCTAGTACGACATATGCAACTTTATGGAATATTTTAGCTAGTACGTTGGATATTATTTACTTGTCCATGGAGCAAAATGTTTCTCTCCAAACATACTTGTCTTCTAGAGGAAGTGTTTCTTCCAAAAGAAACTGTGGGAGTAAATTTAAATCTCAAAATAGTTTGAGAACCACAAAGATATACTCAACCATTGGAACATGAGCAGACGCCACAAAGTGATGAGGTGTAGAACACTGCTCAGTGCACACAAAAGTTCTGTAAGTCTGTGGATAACCTCAAGCCTAAAAAGGCTGCTGGTATGTTCATCTTGAAGAATGAATATCTAATGACTTATGAAAGAATGTTTGAACGGCAAGATTGAGAGAAATGGCAGGGGCCATAGTATCTGAAATAGATTCCATCAGTGACAACCAGGTTATGAATTAACCTAGTATGTCTTACCTAGAGGGAATGTCCCTGAAAGGCTGAGATGGATAGTAATATGATTACCATAAGGCTATAGTGACGGCTAAAGGGTATGGGGTGTAAACCTTGTTATCATCTTTATGCTACCAGCTGAGCCTGGTTCTATTCAAACTATGTTTCTTATAACTTCGTATCATGGCTATATGATAGTGTTGAAGACGTTGAGCAGATAGCTCGATGTTCATAGACGATAACATGATATGTAAGCTCATGAGATCCATTTATGGACTCAAACAAGTTTCTCTAGACAATTTCTTTGTTTGATAATCAAATGAGTTTGATTTAGTCAAAAAGCGACATGCCCAATATGCAAGATAGATAGTGAGAGTGTGTTATGATTTTAGAGTAAGGTATCGGATATCTCTGCCGGGAATCATCACCCCGTGTCACAATACCAATTAATGTTTGGTAGTTCAAGGTCTTTACGAAAGCACTTGGATTAGCGCTTCTTATTTTAGAAATAAGAATCTATAATGATAGATTTTATCTTTGTTAGATTATAGTTTACCTATATAGATGTGATGCTAAAAGAGTTTAGCATAGATCGCGACAGGGGATACTGCTGGCCGGTGTTCTCAAGATCGATCTATGTTAGGGGCGTTAGTCCTAAAGATAAGGTGAAAGATGATGCTTATGGAAGGTTCCCTTTCTTCTTGCGTTAGGAACCATTATAGAAGTAATGCCGATGTTCATAGTCCATGAATCATCATGAGCAAGTTTGAAAGTAAATCTGGTGAATGTCGAGAATATCCTTATCAAGTTAAGTATCGTTTTCTAGTTTATTGAAACTTGGAATTAGATAAACGCAGATATACAGACATATATCCTAAGTCTTATGAAGGCGAGTGGTAGCTGCAGTCAGGGTTTGCAGTCACTTTGATTAAGTGAAACAGTGAGCTGGAAATGTTCTTAGCTATGGGTCACTACAAATTCTACAACTAGGCCAAAACACAGCAGTGCCTTGGAGGCGCAGCGGGAGTAGTACATGAGTCTATGAGGTTCATTCATGTTCCTTGTACGGTTCTTCCACCTTTTCTATATAGCTGATATAGTAAGTGGATTCATTGCTTGAAGCAAGGACAAGGGTCTCGTCAGCGAATCGTGTGTGTGTTGAGGTGGTTCCTTTGACTTGATCATTTGGAGCATGATATGAATATAGTCCGAGTCCCTATGGATAGCGATCCGTTTACGGCTAGGGCTGGTTGCAAGTATTGCATGAGATTCTTGTGTTTCAACTTGGTCTTGTGTGTGCGAGTAATTGGTTTTAGGCCAAGTTGGAGATTGTTGAAATAGTGTCCTAAACCCAATCGGGTTGGACCGGATCCGACCGGGTCGGATCATTTCTACTATTTCTTTATGTTTATGCATATATTACATGGATTTTATGTTGTCATATACATGTTCTTTTAAAGAACCGGTTATGAATTGTTATATGATAACGTCTTTGCTATTTAACTGTGATAGAGAAACCACGATAGGTGACTATGGTTGATGAGAATCACTTTGATATGTTTGATACTAAAATGTCTCTAGGCTGATGTACTATTAAACAGGGCATTGATAGTACGAACAGGCTAGCACGTATTAGATGTCTTTTGTCTTTATGGCAGGGATAGATCTCATAGTGTATAGACACTTGGACTGTACGTGGACGTGTAATAGAGAATGCGTACGTTAGACTGACCCACTTACATTAAGTGTCGCACTATGTGGCAGTTGTGTAATTTTTCCTTAAGACCGGAGTCTTCATGGCATCATGATGTAGATTGTCATGCTTTGAAACTACTGAGATTTTCCCTATCCATGGGGCGATCATGCAGTAGTGATTAGGTGTGATACTGAAGCATGTGGAGTATACATGTTAGTTCGTCCAGGAATCGCGTATCTTATGATTGGGCTTGAATATCCAAAATGGCCTTCTTATAAGGAATGTCTAGCTCTCGCGAATTTTTGCAAAGTGAGAGTAAATGTGTTACTTCGAGAGAGCATGATATCCAGATTATAAGATACAATCGTTAATATATTGACACTCGAGATACGATCGTATGGATATTATTACTGCGGTAGGATTGTAATTTACACGGTAACTATTTCGCATGAATGGCAGTAGTCATTGCATTTGACTCTTCCGATGATTGGGGGTCACGGTGTGTTGCTAGACGCTATCCCGTGATCGTTAGGCATGAAGGGCATTTTCGTAAATTGCACTTTGTGTCTACGGCCAACATATTCGGAAGCCTATCGGGTCACACACATATGAACATCTAGTCGGATTAAAATGTGGTTATAGTTGATAACCAAATAAGGAAAGTTTATCTCGAGACTATAAATGTTATAGTGGTAAATTAATATGGTGGTATTTATTTATTATGAATAAATTAAATACAAGATATTAATAGTATTATATTAATTAAAGAATATTCCGGATGCCAATTTGTTGGCTGAAGGTGGCGTGTATAAGATAAACTTGGATTATGCAATTTAATTAACAGTATTACTAATTATTAATATAAGATATTAATATATGTGTATCTAATATATGGCGCCGAAATTTGTGTGTGTAGTTGACACACGTGAATGCCAAGTTGATCATGTTTCAATGTATGGATATTAAAATATATATATTTAAATGTGTTATATATATGTGATATATACACATGTGTAAATTGATTTATGGTAATATAATAAAAGATAAAGATAGTCAATATTAGATATTGACAATATCTTGAAATATTTAATATAGGATATTAAATTGAATGAGATAAATCAATCAAATATATTTTCCTTATTTTATTAGGAAAATGTTTTATTTCTCCTCAATCTACTGTAGACGGTCAAAGCGTCGATCTTTTTGATCAATCAAGGTATTCACCGCTACTTCTTTTATGCTTGTTGTTTAAACAAAGTCGATCCTGGTTAAGAAGGAAATAAATTTTGAATTCCTCTGCGCTTCGCGTAGATTTCCTAAAAGTCTCAATGTATTCCATGACTTCATCCGAAGCCCATTTGGCCTAAAACATCAATAACAATGACTAAATAATGCTCAATCCTGTGAGTAATCAAACCCTTCCTTAACTGCCCCTTGCTATCACAAGTTGATAAAACTGGAAGGAAAGTCTCTCCAGTAGGTGTTAAACCCCCCAATCTCCTCATTTTCTCAAAAAGAAGTAACCCATGTTCGCCCTCTCCATTATTCGCATACCCGTTAATCTTCAAATACCACAAACTCAATTTTCTCACACGAAATCTGTCAAATACCTTCAGCGCATTCTTCATACCCCCAAACTTGAAATAAATTTCAATCACCTTATTGTTCAACTCAACATTTCTACTTAATGGTGACATCATCAAAAGCTCATGCAGACTTTTTCTAAGCTCGTAGACCCTTCACACCCGCATAAACCGAGCAAAGTATCGAAATCATCATAATTGGAATCAAAACCTTGGGAATCGCATCACAATTGCTTCGTTGAGCATACTTTCATTGCAGAGGGATGTCAAATCCACATCTTTCAATGAATCATCGATGTTCGGCGGCTACGATTCAATGTAAATGCGAATTCATCAACAACAATTTTCATGACGATGATGACCATGATGAAAGGGAAGAGAAGAAAGTTAAGCTCGTTGTTCGATTGCTTGTATATTCTAGGCAACAATTTCCTCACCATCGACTTCGGGTAAACTGTTCTTCTTCTTTTTGGATCCATTGCCACCAGTGCTCCAACCCCTTCAATCTTGTATTGAGCAACTGGAAACGGTTTTGATCCAGAGAGAATGTCATGGTGGGAGAAGGGGTAATTTAGGAAACTTGGATAAAATGTGTCCTTATAACCAATTATCTTTTAAGTGTATCCTAAGTGCCTAATTAAGTACCGAAACTAGTCCTTATAAACAAATGCCCATAAAAGTTTATAGTTTTGTTATTCTGAATTTTCTTCCGGTTTCCCCTCTTATACGCCGTCTCTAACTTGAGGAGCTCAAGTTAGATCTCCATAACCGAATGTATGAAACTTTGAACATTCATCTATGTCTTAGTTATGGTAGATTTACATGTTTCTACATGTCATACTTAATATGAATGTTTAACGACCCTATAATTTACCAGAATTAATCATAACAAGACAATGTAGTTCCAGAATTAAGAACCACCGGTCTATACCATTGTATCATGGCATTTTTAGGTCACTTTAATCTGGAGGTTCAGCGTCAGCTACGTTGATCGACATGTTTAATTAGTGATTATTTAAATCTTGCCAATCTAGTATTCGTACATCATAAATTAAGATGAAGGACGATAAAGTGAAATGTAAATTATGACATAGTCTGGATCGATCTAAAGGAATGTGCTAGTCAATCCACGATTGCTGCTTAGGGAGGTTTTCGGTTTTGAGACATCACTTTCTAGAACTTATTACGTGTGGGTTAATACAACCAATTAAGGATGTTAATTACACATGACGCGTTCTTGTCCCCTTCAAAGAAGTAGTCAAGGTTAGGAGATCGCACCCAGTAGCTAAAACTAAGTTAATAACATGTTTTCACCGATTCGGGAATTACAGGAGGAGAAGTAAACATGATGATTAAGCATATTTTGAGTTGAGGATAGGTTAGGAAAGGCGGAATACCGTGTTTATTTTCATATTCATGTTGGTTTATGACCTTTTATGTGTCCTTAGTTGGATTAGATGCGTTTATTGATGTCCTGGCCCTGGGGTCCAATGTTACCGATAAGTGTTCGGGTCAAATTGTAGTCTAGTCTAGTGAACAAGGCCGTCTCCTCGTGGGAATACAAAATAATTCAAAGTGTGGTTAAATACCAATTAGTTATTATTATCTTGATCTAAGTCTAATTTTAACATAAAAGTGATAGTTTTACGTCACTAATAAAATTAACAATAACTATTAAAGGTACTAGCCAAGACAATTTCTTGAACTATAGTCTCTTTCGGTTTTAAGGTGCGATTAATCGGCCTATTAAGGGTATCCAATTGTGTGAAATGGTATACTCCTATTCTAACAATTTCCTCATACAAGTGTACGAAATTGTTCTATGCCTCCTCCTTGGTTTAAGAGCCCTAAACATAATGATTTGACATGATAAAATCTCGAGTAGAATTAATCTTCCCGGATAAGAAATCGAATTCGATAAACTGTCAATTTTACCTTCGGTTTTTCTACCTTTTCTCACACCTAATATCTCCGTTCGTGTCAATTAAGTGTGTGTGTGTGCCAATATTGGTTAATTACTCCAACACGAGCTAACAATCAATTTAAGTAGAAAAAAATTCAACACAATCGAAGTTAAAATATACATTACATAATCATCATCCGTTCAACCAAAAGAGACCAAAATAGTTCAATTACATGCCTTGGCTAGTTACACGACTAGCCACTCATTACTACAAATACTAACATATTTAATTTAGCATTCATAGCAATACTAGAATGTTACCGGTCACAACCGTTGAATTTACGAGAAAGAAATTGCGCTTTTCTTCTGTAGAGCTTTAATGGAGTTGGCTTATCAAGATGTTGAATTCCTTCCAGTCAATTGCTCCAACCGGTTGAGCTAACTTTCAAGGATTAATTGTAATGAAATTAGCCATATAATGGAATTAATATTTCTTGGCTTTAGTAGCCTTTAAGTGACGGTGTCTGCAAGGTAAAGGGAGAGAATAGTTGGCCCCCTCAAGATGTTGTGCTAATGTGTGTATATCTTGGATTCCTTCTCTGTAAGTGAATAGTGATCAAAATAATTCAGCTGAGTCCCTTCCCGGCGTGCACCGTTATTTCCCGGTTTGTGCCGGAATCTTGGTAATCAGTTAGGTGTCAGAGCCATTAAATCCGCCAATATTTGCCAATCTTGAAAGATTTTGAATATCTTTCTGGCGTAGACCGGTATTCACCCGGTCTACGCCGGGTCTTGTCAGGTCAGTTCCAATAATTCTCATTCTTGGCCGATCTTTTGGGGAAATAATAAGATTTTGATAATTATAAACCCGCTTTGTCGAGTTTTTCGTTACGGCTTCAAGATTATGTTTTATGTGTACAAAACAAAAGAGACAAAGGACACGGTAAATCTGATAATAAAATTAGGCCGATAAACCTTAAAATAATTCAGAATAGTGGAAATTTATGATATCTACTACTTTAGGAATTAATTTAGATTACTACGATATTTATTATATTTAATGCAAAATTATCACTAAAATCTAAAGAATTGGGATTCAAATGTATCAAAATATTCTTATCTCAGTTGACGATATCAACCACTCCCACTTAGCCTTTTGCTCGTCCTCGAGAAATTTAAGCGATAAATTATAAGGACATAAGGAGATAAATGTAATTAGCTAGAGTAAGATTTAATGCAGTGATATATTCAGTTAGCATCAAGATCATATGATGATTTTGTCTGTCTAAGAGATTAATGGAGGAAGTAGGTAGAACTATCAGTTTGTTATCAACCATTATAGATGAAATTCTACATGCATTACTTACTAGATATAGTTAAAGTCTTAGAAATGCTTTTAATTGCCACTCATGAATATCTGGAATCACAAACTAAGTCAAGTAGTTGGCAAAGCGGCTTGTAACGTTCAGGCTCAGGGTGTTGGCTAATCGAAGGGATAAAAGGAAAAATCAAGAGAGAAAAGCAATTCGTATGTACTTACACCTTCTACTTCTTGATCAAAAATACCTCGATTAGTAATATTCCGATACTGATCTAAAAACTCGCAAAATCGCCTCTCATTGACTCTTATTCTACATAATATACATATGGTTCCGAATTTATTGGTTGGAACCAACAAAATAAAATTATTATTATTATTATTATTTTAACATAATCGATATCATTTGGCTAAATGACCTCCAAATATCAATGTACCAATCTCAACTCGTGCCATTCTAATGTATCGACACTTAGTTCCGATGTTGTCACCGCTTATCCATAAGCACATACTAAACTTGCGGAATGCCAAGGGAATGTAGACCAGATTAGGCTAAGGGTCGGTTATAATGTATCTAAATATGATGGCTAGTTCGAGTGGGGTCTCGCCACTCTACAAGGCCGAGATGGGGACAAAATGGAAATTATGTTCGGGTAGGCCATTTGGCTATGGTTGAGTCAAAGTTATTCCAAAATCGTCATCCCTAATCCGATTCTAGACCATGATTCATTTTGAAAGAGAGCATATCTAAAAGTTAACTATAATTGTAAGTATACTTGTTTAATTTCATAAAATATTTGATACTAATTATTTAATTATACGTACTCAAAAAGTCATATTAAAATCAAAGATAGACAAGTATTATATCATCATAATGCATCGTGTTTACTCACTTTATTAAAAACTTATTCTCTCAATTACACTATATCAAGTGTGTCAATTATATTTTATCATGCTTAAATTTGATTTGAAAACTAAGTGTTTTTCTTTATGATTTTTTCGTGATATTTTTGTTTTATTGACTAACTACGCCCCCACTCCCCATTTATGAATCGTTATCGTCCCGATAAAAAGTGAGAAAAAGTAAGTGGTTAGTCAACTAGGACCTCCTAAGTATTTTGTAAAATTTTTGATGGAGTGTAGCGATGGCCACGGAGTGAACCGGATATACACGGCACGCACGGGCTATTTGTCGGCACGCACCGGTACTTCAAAACACATTCAGAGAACTAATAATTCAAAATCTAAAAACGAAAACTAAATTAAATAAGTAGCCTTGAGTTTTATTTATTTCATATAGATATTATACAAGGTAGATAAAGCGAAAGAAAGTCATAACATGCCAACGGCATTATTTGTTATCTTACAAGTTTGAAAAACAACAACCAAATCGAAATAGCAAAATATCATAGAAACCACCCAACTTGACCAACCCTAAAAACTACTAGACCAACCCTCAAGGCATGCATAAGTAAAAACCGAAATTTTAATCGGATCCCCCGTCTCAGCGGAGGAAGAACCACCAGGAATGTCAACCGGTAGCAGGGCAGTTTGGGAGCGACGACAAGGGAAGACTTCATCCGTGGGAAGGATAGGCACTCCTGCAACATGATTACACAAGTAAGAAATCACCCACGCAGAGGGCAACGGCTGGCGGAAATTGGTCCTGGATAGTGCAATATAGACGGCAACACGGTGTATCAATAAACCCCAATCGATTGCGACCACCAGATAAAACATAGAGCAACAAGAGCTCATCGTCATCGACTTGGTGAAATCCTCTGTTGGAAAAACACGAAATTTATGAAGTGCTTCCATGCACGCATCTCGGTGGTCAAGTCATAGAGTCATCATATCACGTCGTCGGCGGTGCACCTAAAAATAAAGCATTTGCAGCCTCAGCACATTTCAAGACCAAACCAGCCACGATATCAAAACACCACGCCCTTTCATAGTGGGCACGAACAAAAACTTGTTCTTCTGGGATAGAAAAGGCACGGTTAATGACCGTAGGAGTAAAGGGAATCCAGACACCTCTGATAGAGACTGAGATGGTTTCAGCAACGGAGGGTGTTTTAGATAGGACAGCATAGAATTCCCAGACCATGGTGATGTTGATACGGCCCCGAGGGGCACGAACAAACCTGTCCCATCTTCCCCAAAGGACTCGAATTTCACCTCATTCTTTAACCTTTTTCATGTTAAGGCCTTTTTCAATTAGTATTGGAGAGTGAGAAAAGTTAGCGAAGTAGTGATTGCGTGCTGTTTCTGAGGCATAACTGGTAATATAAGGTGTAGGATAAAGTGGTTCGGGTTGAGAAAGTACTGAATTTGATGATCCAGGTGGTGAAAGAGATGGTGTTGATGGTGAAGCCATGGTTGTATCAAGAAGGAAAATAAATTAGAAATGAAAAGTGGTGCAGAGTATGAAGTTGGTAAGTAGTTCTATAAATAGAAGGGAAATCTAAGCTTGTCGGTCCAAATACTGCACATCCGGCGCAGACCGGAACTTCCCGGCGTAATCCGGACTCAGGAATAATTCTCTGAAAGCCTAGGGAATCAAAATGATGGTAGTATTCATAGGGAAGTCAGGTCGGCATGCAATCGTAGAGTCCGCGCAGACAGACAAAACGACAAACAGTCCACTGGAGACTCCGCGTAAACCGGCTATACCCGCGCAAACCGAACAATACTATTCAGTGCAGAGACTAAAACATGCTTTGAAACCCAAAATTTTACTAAAAACAACATTAGAGATGTAAAATTTAGCAAATAAAACTAGCATAGTATATTTTTTAGAACAAAGCATAGATTTAAAATAAAATCAAGATGTGCATCAATGAAAGAGTGCAATAAGAAAAATATAATAGTAATTAATCCAACGTAATGTCAAATAAAACACACTCTAAAACAAAGATAACTACTCAAAATACTAAGAAATAGTTTTTAGGAAATTTTCAATCGTCTGACTCTGTCTCAGACTCTTCTATCCCGGCGTCTTGAATAGGTCCTGGAAAATTAGCACTATGCATGACTATCGTTCCCGTCGGTGAAAATCTCACTGGATTCATAGGACTTGTTCCTTGAAAATGTGCCGGATTCAGACTGCATAAGAACTAGAGCGAATCTGAGAAGTCGGCATTTGATGCTAAAGCATCTAAACGAGTACAAGCAGCACTAGTGGACATAACCACTGATCCCTCTAAACCCATGCTTCCCAAGCCGGCTGTGACAGATGAAAGTGAAGACGGAACACCTAACCCAAAGGAAAATAAATCCACAGTAGTACCTACACCTGTAGACACAAAACCAGCCATACCACCAGGGGCTAAGGTAGTCCTAGGAAAAGATTGGTAGGAGGTATGAGTAGGTGCCTGAGAGATCCAGGTGGGCAAGGTATATGGATTTGCTTGACACTAAGGTCGGGTTATCTCAAATGTGTTCATAAGTCGGATTTAAAGATCTTAGAAAAGCGCGTTGACCCCTGATACCAACACGAATATCATCACCTACGCCCAAACTCTCTCAAAACTCCGAGATCATATTAGCATTAGTTGTGGCTTGACCCCTTAATATGGTATCTAGTGTAGAGTCTATGAAAACAAATGAGCTTCCCGAGCAAGGTTTTGATAGAAACATGCTCGGGATGAAAACAAAGGCGGAACAGATGTTTGAGAAGACCTGAGGAGGTAATCCTCGAGTTCGGGCGGAATTGTTGTAGTCTAAGCGGCCGCTTGGAAGTTCGCCAAGCCGAAGGCCAATCCTAGGCGTGAGAGGTGATACAATCCTATCTCGATAGACGGACAGGACTTGGGCTCGAATGCAGAGTGCGTAAATTAAATTAGGAAAAGGCATATTGCCACTCCTAAAATGACTCATAGCAAAATCAACAGCTTTTGGCATAGATAAGACGTCCTAAATTAACTGAACATCGAGAATCGTTGCCTGTGTGATGCAAACATCATTAGAACCAAATGAACTAATATGTCTAGAGGCCTCACATTATGGACTAAAAAAAAGTTTTAGGGGCTCGAACATCCTTGATACTTCCACCTAACTTAAACGCTTCGTTCACCCAAGTGGCGGAGGGATCGAAAGCGTCTGGTCGAGCCTCGAGAGACTTAACGAGCATTAGACTCGGCCGATCAAGGTTCCAAATCAGATAGTAATCTTGCTCGGGTGGAATCTCAGGATGCTATAAAATGCATTAATAATTTCAGAGTAAACGGGATGGTGGTGCCAATGGAGTGAAACCGAGGTGAGTGGTCCGTTTTCAACAAGTTCATAGGCCGAAATGAATGAGATTCGGCTACCATAGTGGCATTAACATTATCGGCAGCATTCTTTGGCAATTTCTAACCGCTATGGTTTTCAAAAATAGACGAAACTCAGTGCTTAGAGACCCAAATTCTATAACACGCTCAAGCTGGCTAAGATTCCAATTTCGAAAATACGTGTCATAGGCTTGGATGGCAACTGGAGTAGCAGTTCTTCGAAAAGAGACCGCCTTTTCTTCGGCAGTAAGAGGGCGGGGCTCATGGACTTGGACTACAATAATTGGGGTAGCGGTCTTACATTTTTTCCGGTATTTTTTCTACGAGGATTTGAGGATTCGGCCATCTACGGTGGTGGTATTAACACAACAATAATATCAAAATTAAAACTTTAATTTTTTCCTTCAAATCATAAGCAAAACAAATATTGAATAAAAATTTCATGAAATGGAAGATAAAATTTGATTACCGTCTCGCTGTGTTAAATCACCGGAGTAGAATAATTGATGGTCGGAAAGAATGGAGCTCAGCGGAAAAGATTTGGAGCCGCCGATCCAAAAGCAAAATAGAGTCGTGTGCTTCCTTGGTTATTAGATAAAAAGAGAAAAAAATTAGAAGAAGAAGAAGATTGTGTGGTTGATGCAGGATTGAAATACTGGGATGGAGAGATGAAAGAGTTACGGGGATGGAAGAGAAGAACCGATTATTGAGGGAGTTAAGGAGGAGAGAGGAAAAGAAAACGATTCAATTCAAATTGGGTATACCCGCGCAAACCGGTATATATCTCGCGCATCGCCTGATATGGCTTCACACGGTTTGGTTTTTTTAATATTAATTTTATCATATGTATTTATATTGAAGTATCATTATTTTTATTATTATTTTTATTTATATTACCAAGTTTTATTGAAAATATGTAGGTAGATACCTTGTTATTTATTATTATATAATTATATTTATTTATTCTTTTTAATTTGACATCTTAGATTATCAAAATGATGATAATTAATTTACATTTTATAACAAAAGGGAATACTTCTAAATAATTACTCTCAAAGCATGCAAAGAACTAAGTATAATATCAACTGAAATAAATGCTTAAGTAATTAGAAGGATAGTACCTATGGATCGCTAAATTTATAGTCTATAGCTGTACTATCTTCTCGCTTTAATTTGTAGAGGGGCGGGGTCAACAAGGGACATCACCTCTCGAGTTGAGGGATTCTTCTTCTACAATGAATATCTTCACTCTATGACCATTTGTTATGAAGGTCGCTCTTGCCATCCGTCAATTTGACTCGCCCCAGATGCATGCACTTTAGTTACCAAAATGGACCTCGGCTCCATCTAGACTTAAGCTTACCCGGAAACAATTTTAAATGTGAGTTGTATAAGAGCACTTTAGATCACCTACATTGAACTCA